>PVJS01000969.1:0-109139 GCA_004027185.1 Glis glis
ACAAATGATGTGATTTTGTTCTTCTTTATGGCTGCATAAAATTCCATTGTGTACATATCCCATAGTTTTGTAATCCATTCATCTGTTGATGGATACCTTGATTGGTTCCAAAGTTTGGCGATTGTGAATTGTGCAGCTATAAACATTGACACACATGCATTGGTCTGGTAGTTTGGTTTCTGGTCTTTTGGGTAGATGCTTAGAAGTGGTATTGCTGGGTCGTATGGTAGGTTCATTCCCATTCTTCTGAGGATCCTCCACAGGGATAACTTGGCATGTATGAAATTATAAATTTGAGGAGATGTATATTTATAATCTTCCAGTTTTCTTAACGGTTTCTATTTGTAAGACCAGTAGAATAGTGGAAGGGGGTTGGAGAGGGAGGTAGGAGGGGGGAGGGGGGTGGGATGTGCAGGGTAACACACTAAGTGATGTGTATAGTATCACTTTGAATCTCAATATGATGTATGATCACAATGCACCAATAAAAGTATAAAAATTTTTAAAAATAAAGTTTATAAATTAGGGATGGATGTTATTCCATTTAGTTGAAAATTTTACACACTTTGTGAGTAGATATAATAACTATAATACACATAGTAGACAATGCTACCTTCACGGTAAGAGGGAAAGCCTGATGCCCTAAGATACTGAGCTGTTTGTACATTTTCTAAATTCACATACCATCTGCCATTTGCTTATGAGACTTTCTAAGAATATAAACATTGTGTGTGTCATCTCTATTGACTTAGGTTCAACAAAACACATGACTGAGAATCCACGCCATGCAAAGCAATAAATAACAAGTTGTTTCTGCCCTCAACAACTTTCAATCTAGATGGGGGTGATAAAAGATAATGCAAAAAAATAGAAAAAAATGCAATCTTGCAAGTAAAAAGTGAAGGGAAATCTATTTGCTCTATGAGTCAGATGAATAAGATAGACTATTCACATGAAGAAAGAGAAGTTTTATTAAAAGATAAAGCATCACAACTGAATATAAAAAGTAGAAGACATGAATATGAAATATGATGGCTATGTTTACAGGCATGACAAAAATTCAGGGGAATAGGAAAACCTGAGGGCACTTAAAATAGAGCACGGAATAGATAGATGAAGGCTAAAAATGTTAAGTAAAACTGGAATCATGGGTCAAGGTGTGGTTGGTTTTGAATATTAGGGTGAATTTACAGTTAAGGAAGCATGGGAAATCTTGAGGTTATATATGTCCCTTTATGAGAAGTAAACATACCACCTTGTTATAATAAGAGATAAAGCTGTCCAAATAGTGTTTCTTGTTAGAGAAAGCAAATTGTAATCATCAGGCCAAAGGGAACCTGTCTGTAGGTGAGGAAAGACATGATACTGATAAGAATAGTCTCAAATGACTAATTTTTCCCATTTGGTTGATTGAAATAATGCTCCTACCTTTCATGGGAACAGAGGACCAAATTGGAAATCTGTACTGGAATAAAGAATTATGGATTCCATTTTTAAGCAAACTGAGAGAAGTAATTTACACTAAAAAATAGAGAGACTATGTTTGAATATGTCAAGATTCATTCAAAATCATCAACATATTTTAATGAGCCTGTTTTAAGTAGATAACTAAAAGGAAAACTTTCAAATTTGAATAGGGTTAAGAAAAAAAGTATCATTTTGTTGTTTACTTTCAGAAAGGTCTGATAATGTTAACTGATCTTTTTATTGGCATAATCAAATTAAATGAATCATGTATCTAAGCGATAATTAATGAATTTGTTTTGCAAATTTAAAATAACTGTTTCTTATATTCCACTGCATTTCCATTTCAGATTTAAAGTGTAAAGTGTATTACATTTTTACCAATGGGTCAGCTAGGGCTTATCAGAACCTGACATTTGTGATTCATGCCATGGGCCCTTCTTATAGGTGAAAACGCTTTATAATGAGGTACTTCTGCCTCTAGGAATAGGTTCCCTAGTGAAGATGAAGCAGAAAGGCATTGTGCCAAATTTCACAGCAATTCAAATCATGTTTGGACTAACCTTTAGGATAGAATTGATTTTCTGTAACAAGGTTTTACTACCACTGAGAATATTCAAAAGAAAACACTAAGCAATTCTAAAAAGATATTCCTGAGCTGTTTTGTGCATTGACAACCAGGTTGGAATAAGTTGAGAGCTTCCCATCTTAACTACTTTGAATGATTCAATATACCTTGGGTATAATATTTCAAATATCATTGGCTTGAAGTTTATTTTGTGGTTTTATTGTAATATCCATGCATAACAGTACAGGCCTGTTTGTATACATACATACGCACATAAACACACACTCCTGAAAGCACAGTACTCCTTTGGATATTTTACATATGTTATTTTTTTCAAGTGTTATTTTTTTCAAAATACATATTTTCCAGTATTCATTCCCACATGAATTTTGAGCAGTACAGAATCTACTTTTGATCCATTTATGCTTTGACTTATCAAGAGGTCATGGCAGAAGAGACATTTAATGTATAAAAGACAACTGTGTATCTCTCTGGTCTTTTGTTTCTTTGACACAGAATAACAATCTTAATTATCAAAACTACTTTCTCATAGATTTAGATTCATTCTAACCTCAGAAAAAAATACTGTTAAAATTTGCTCTATGGTGAGAGGGAGAAAAAAAGAAATCCAGTGTTAGAAGTGAAGAGTCACTTAGTTCTATGACCTCAATAAAGGGATGGAAAAAGTAAGGAAAGCAGGAAAACAGAAGACAAAGCACTGTATCCAGGGAGTCTAGCAGCTCAGAGCCAGAGACAAGAGGAGAGGCAAAATTTAGTTGTCCCTGTACTTGGAAGGCTGAGATAGAAGGATGGCATATTCAAGGCCAAACTCAGCAATTTAGGAAGACCCTCATAAACTTAGTGAGAATTTGTTTCAAAAGTTTTAAAAAGGGGGGGACTGGAGGTGTAGTTTGGAAGTAGAATGCCCCTAGGTTCAATCCCCAGTACCAAAAAAAAATTAAATTCTGTGCCACCGGAAAACGATGATATTTTTAGAAAATGTGTGTGTGCATGTGTGTTGTATATATAATTTGTATTTATATGTGTGTGTATGTATACATTGATCTATGTGTCCATCTCCCTTTCTCTATGGGGGTAGGGAGAGAGAGAAAAATAGACAGAGAGAGGGTGCATATGTGTGTGTAGATAGCTAGGGAGACTGCAAATAGAGTAAACATGAGTGGTAGAACGGGTTGTTTGAAACAAAGTACTACCACTGAGATTTATTCAAATAAATCACTGTAGGCCTTTCAAATGATTTCATGTATTTCTATAATTCATATAATGTTCTTAAAATTCATATGCTTTACATATAAGTCATTTAATGTAAATATAATATCATATATATGTAAACCTAAAATAAATTTTAAGGATAATATTCTTTGAGCTTTTGCTCAAACCATTTCATATTCAGATTTTAATGTACTCTTTCCCAAGCCAGTACACACACATACACACACACACACACACACACACACACACACACACACAAATATTTTCTTTTTTTTTGGTAAAGGACGAGTATGTTTATGAAAATCTTAATAGTATTGCTATAAAATTCCTTTTGTTAGATAATATTTCTGTCAGCTTTAGAAAATAGTAGGATGCCTTTTTTTTTAAAATGTCTGCCTTAGCCGGGCATGGTGGCATATGCCTGTAATTCTAGCACTTGGGAGACAGAGACAGGAGGATCACAGGTTCGAGGCCAGCTTCAGCAATTTAGTGAGACACTCAGCAACTTATAAAGACCCTGTTTCCAAATAAAAATTACAGAGCTGGGTGTGGTGGCACATGCTTGTAGTCCTAGTCCTTGGGAGGTTGAGACAGGAGGATTGCAGGTTCATAAGCAGTCTCAGCAACCAAGTGAGGCCCTCCTCAACTTAGTGAGACCCTGTTTCAAAATAAAAAAGAAAATAGGGTGGGGGTGTAGCCCAGAGGGAGAAATTCCCTGGGTTCAATCCCTAGCAACAAAAAAGCAACAAAAAAGGAAGAAAACTAAAAATTACAGCTGGGCATGTTGGAACACACCTGCAATCTCAGTTCCTGGGAGGCTGAGACAGGAGGATCGCAAGTTCGAGGTCAGCCTCAGCAATTTAGTGAGACCCTGTTTTAAAATAAATAATAAAAAATGGGTGGGTGTGTAGCTCAGAGGTAGAATGCCCCTGAGTTCAATCCCCAGTTTAAAAAAAATGAAACAAAAAACAAAATAAAAATACAAAAGGGTTGTGGGTATAGCTTAGAAGTAGAATGCCCCTGGGTTCAATCCTCAGCACAAGAGAGAGAGAGAGAGAGAGAGAGAGAGAGAGAGAGAGAGAGAAACATGTGCTTTAACCTTTCCATCCTATTACCTATATGTTCATGCTGTCTGTTCATAGATCAGGTCCAAGGTAAATGCTAAAGAAGACCTAAATATTAGCACATTTATAGTCTAACGTTGCTTAAATTATAAGCAGAGTGATTCTTCAGTTTTGACTGAAGAATTTAAGTTAAAATTGAGATCATTTCTATCTGCGAGTGAAAGTGAACATCCCTGGATTCCTATGGTATGTGAAAATAGACTCACACAAACATAGCATTTTACCAGAACAAAGGGCTTTGGCGAATCACAGTCTTAATTGATCCAGTACAGAATTATGTGGTTTATCAACTATAGAAACAGGAAAGGTTGAACTATGGGCTGAATGTTTGTGCCCTCCCCCTAAATCATAGGCGGACAGAATCCTGCCCCTCAGTGGGATGGCATAGGAGGTGGGGTCTCTGGGAGATACTTGGGTCTTAAAGGTAGAGTCTTATGAATGGGATTAGTGCCTCTATAGGAAGAGACACTGAACACATTCTCACTCTCTGTTCTCTACCATATAAGGTTAGAAGAGAAGACAGCCATCTGCAAACCAGCAAGTGGAACCTCACCAGACACCAGCTTGGATTTTTCAGCCCCCAGAACTGTGAGAAATGAATTTCTGTTCTTTAAGCCACCCTGGATGTAATATTCTGTCATTATAGTCAAATACCTATAAAATAGGTCATTATTTGATTATTAGGGTATTAGAAGATTTTTATGCTCCCTCCCCAAATAGTGATTCATAGTAACGGTCCTCACTAAAGTGTCTATAAGAAGGACAGAAAAAGTGATTTCTGAAGTATTTTTGATGTTTCCTAGCTTTGACACTTATACTTTAGTAGTTAAATCTGATTTGGGGCAAGGAGTCAGGGTCTGCCTTTTTAAAACTGAGATTTAGTAGTTAGCTTGATGAATCTGGGTTGTATAGGAATACAGGGAAGAGAACAAGGGACATTTTGTCTGAAAATGTAACTAATGATCTGAGCAGGAGGGTGGTGGATTTGAAGAATTTGTATACCTGAAACATTATTCATTTAAACAAAATGCTGAAAAATGAATAAGAACAGAAAAGTATGACTCAACCATGCAAACTCTTAAAAGTGTACTACACACACACACACACACACACACACACACACACACACACACCACACACACACTTTGGCCATAATTTCAGATTTAACCAGAACTTCAACATCAGCCTTTCTTTCTTTCTTTCTTTCTTTCTTTCTTTCTTTCTTTCTTTCTTCTTTCTTCTTTCTTCTTTCTTTCATGTATTTATTTTTGCAGTGCTTGGAGTCTAATTCAGGGCCTCACTCATGCTAGACAAACACTCTACTGAGTCCTGGTATGTCCTACTTAAAAGTTCCTTGGTATAAAAGTTAATAGTATGGGTTAACTTGACTAGGCTAGAAGATGCCCAGATTTCTATTTAAACATTATTTCTGGTGTGTCTATGAGAATGTTCCTGGATGAGATTAGTGTGTGGATTGATGGATGACCTTCTCCCATGGGGCTGTGCATCATCCAGTCCACCAAGGAGCTAACTGAAACAATTCAGCTCATGAAACTGTCTTGCTTAAGCTGGGACCTTGACTCCTGTCCTTGGGACTTGTGATCCTCAGGTCCTCAGACTCAGAGTGGAATCTGCACTCTTTGCTCTCTGGCTCATGAGCGTTAAACCATGTCATTGATCTTTCGTGTGTCTTCACCTTGCAAAAGGCAGATCTTGAGACTTCTCAGCCTCCACTGTTGTGTGGGCTCATTACTAATAATAAATATCATTTTATGTATCTGTACCTACATGTATTTATATCTATGCATCTATATTTATCCTATAGGTTCTATTTCTTTGGATAATCTCCACTAACAGACTTGTATAGAAACAAGTTTGAGAAACAGTATTCTTTTTTTTTTTTTTTTGGCGGTACTGGGGATTGAACCCAGGGGCATTCTACCTCCGAGCTACAAACCAGCCCTATTTTTTATTCTTTATTTGAAACATGGTCTCACTAAGTTGCAGATAGCTTCACTAAGTAGCTGAGGCTGGCTGCCAACCAGGATCCTCTGGTCTCAGACTCCCAGGTACTGGGATTACAAACTTGTGCTACCAGGCCCGGTGAGAAATAGTAATCTAAGGCAGCACTTCTCAAACTATAATGAACATGTGGATTATCTATAGATTATTTTAAAAATGCAAACTGATTCGGTGGGTCTGGGAGGTTCTGAGACTTGCTTTTCTGACATGCTCCCAGTGTACTGAAACTTCTAGAATAAGGGCCACATTATAAGTTGCAGGGCTCTACAGGACTCAAGGTTGAGCTCTTATTCATATAATCAACAGACCTCTGATCCCGGTCAGTAAGCAGGGAGAAGTAGAAAGAATGGGAGCACGTGGAATCAAGAGACCCAGATGTTATTTATTTATAACAAACAAGTAAATATCATTTATAATTTACTAATTTTTGTCTTAGTCAATTTAACTGTCATTTATTTTTGCTTGCAAAATGAAAAAAAATACTATGTATTTCAAAGCTCTCTCTGGAAGAAAATATTTATAGTTTCTTATTGTTTACTACTGCTGCAAAGGAGCTGGGGGTGCAGCTCAGTGGTAGTGCTTGCCTATCGCGTGGGAGGCGTTGGGTTCAAGCCCAGTACTCCAAAAAACAAAACAAGAAAAAGAAAAAGACAAGACCTACTACTGCTAATGAGAGCAATTATTCTTGTCATTCTGTAGACAAACCATCAAGCATCTACTATATACCAGACACTGGGTTAGGCGTTTTTCCCAGATATTAACTTTAATTTTTTTTTTTTTTTTTTTGCGGTACCGGGGATTGAACCCAGGGGCATTCTACCTCCGCGCTGGCCACGAACCCGGATCCTCCGGTCTCCGCCTCCCAAAGTACTGGGATTACAGGAGTGCGCCACCACGCCCGGCCTTAACTTTAATTTTATTGTCTCTATTTTGCAGATAACTCACCTGCCCTGCATGTGCTGTTACTTGTAAACCGATTAGAATTTTACAGATTTATTTTTATTATTTAGGATTTATTTTATTTTTACTTTATTTTATTATTTTTTACATACTTTAGTTGGTCATTATCGTCTTCTGATGTCCCATGGATGACTCTGATTTAATTGGGTGCTTGTTCTTTCTGATTTGTAGCTAGGATCCCTTGCCTTCTTATTTTCCTAGTTTGGTCAACCATTGCTCCTCAAAAGGGGAATACTATCTTTCACCAAAGTTTTGAGAGTAAAAGAAAGGACAAAACATATTGAAGAAAATGATTCTTATAAGTAAACAAAGCAAAGCAGTACAATTCCTTCTCTTCCCTTCCATTTTATCTGTGTGTGCATAGCTACAAACACACACAATGCAACTGAGCATCAATTCTTTCCCCTGCTATCAGCCTCATATCTATGACCTTTAAACCAAATTCTATCTTTATGGATTGTCAGCAAAATAACAGCTCTACCATGATGTGTGAGATAAACATCTTTTTATTTTAAACATCAATTTAAAGAGAGATTCCACTCACACATTTAATTCTACCACTTATTCTCTATTTATTGGCATTTAGTGTTAGCTTAATATGCGGTCAAAATGTGTAGGTATAAATTGTTTTATTGTATCTATATTTTAAAATGTTGTCATTTAAGGCAGTAAGTGAAATGTATTTATATGCTTCACAGCAAAAAGACAAAGAAAATTCTGACTTGGAATTCTTCATTTCCTTCTGGCCTGGTTTGCAGGTGTTCTCTGGCATTCAAATTCTTGTGGTCTTGGCATATCCTCAGAGTAGACAGAATTACTGTTTTGTTCAGTCAAAATTACAAAAATGTAATTAACATTCCTGTTTTATGGTGTTAGTGATAGTAGGGTTTATGATTTTTTAGTTATAAAATTATTCATTAAGTTGATTTAAAGCATAAATGTTAAAAGAAGCTCCTACTATTTTATTACTAGTAAATGATGTTCTCAATATTTTACATATTAACCTATTCTCCTGATAATAGAATGCCTTTTTCTTTTAAATCCAAAACATAAAAAATCCTTCACTAGTATAATTCTATATCATTCTTTGCTTTCTTTGCCCACCATTCACATCCTTCTTGGTTTCATATGACTTTAAAAGCATGAGAGAAACATTTAAAATATGAGAGAGTTTAGTACATATATATGGAAGTTATCAATTTTTAAAGAGAAAAATTCTACTATACTTGAAAATAACATTCAAAGATGAAATGAAAAACTAAGTCAAAACTATTTCTCTATGTATCGTGCAATGACTAGATATTTAGAAATATTTCAAGAGTGACTTCATTTTACAGTTCTTTTTAGGATATTCAACAGCTTGTTAGACAAAAATGTGCATTTCTTGTGGGATTTTTTTTGAGAAATGAGAAATGTTCAACAAAGTAGGTTGTTTTTACACACATAAATCTCAACAGAATTTTGCACGCAATCTTAAATGAAAGACAAGTACGCAAAGAATCAGAGTGAGAAAGAGAAACAGAGATCATATTTGTATGTTACTCAAGAATTAAGCAAAATATTGTAGCATAAACTAAAGTGCTGAAAGATCCACATGTTGTCTAACCTATAATTCTGAATAAGTGATTGGAATTCTTCTTCTTAACATGTTTGAGCATGGTGAGAAAATATGAGTTTCTAGATCAGGCAAGGGATTACAAATAGGGAACTAAGTTGAAAATATGCCACTTTCCTTTCTGTGAGGGTACACATTTTGATCTTAATCTGAACAGAAATTCCTTTTTTAGATAAAAATTGTTATTGGTTCTCCTTTGGAACTTTTGTGGCAAATTACATAAATTGGGGGGGAACCCAAAATCTCTTTTTCAGTAAGTTTTCTACCAAGTCCCAATATCAGAAAAAGGAATTAAACTATTGTTGAGAGTTTTAGTCAATGCATTTGACCAGCTAGTTAATCAACAAATTTACCTCCCCAAATGAAAGTCATAAGATAACCACAGGGCGGAAGTTCATAAGTCAAGTTGCCTCAAATCTTAGAAGTAATGAGAGAAGGGCAAAGGATGGGTGGAGAGAGAGAGCAAGGTGAAAATGAGCAAGGGAACATGGACAACAGAACATGTCCATCAAAAGAGTAGGACTGGAAGAGTCCTTCAAATGGAAGAACAGAAGCCAGGCATGGTGGCACATGCTTGTAATCCCAGTACTTTGGGAGGCAGAGACTGGAGGATCCTGGTTCGTGGCCAGCCTCAGCTCTCTCTCTCTCTCTCCCTGTCTGTCTGTCTGTCTCTCTCTCCCTCTCTCTCTCTCTCTCTCTCTCTACTTACTGAGGCCCTCTGCAACTTCGTGAGACCCGGTTTCAAAATAAAGTATAAAAAAAAATAGGGTCAGGGGTGTAGTGCAGAGGTAGAACGTTCCTGGGTTCAATCCCCGGTACTGCAAAAAAAAAAAAATTAAAACAAAACAAATGGGAGAACAGAATAGAACGATTTAGACAGGGATCTCATATTTCTAAATAAAGAATTCCCCAAGTGCTGTATGCATGTACCAAGGTATCGCTTTGAATCTTACTATGATGTATAATTACAATGTACCAGTAAAAATATTAAAAAACAGAATGCATAATATGGTAAGGGAAAAGAGGGGAGCTTGTAGTAAAAGGGATGGGACAACACAAATGCTAAGACAAAAGGATCAAGTGCTTTTGGCTAATAATCACTTATGTTGCAGCTAGTCCAAAAAAATGGATAGAATAGGTGTAGTATTCTATTCTTTTTTTTTCTTGCTGAGTCTGAGATTACTTGCATGTTTTAACTTGTCTATTCCTATTTTTCAAAATTAGTCAACAACATCATCTACAGTCCAAATAAACTGTGTCCCTACTATGTTTTGAAAAAATTTGATGAATTATGCCATAATTGTGGCAACTCATCTGAGATTGACTGTGGTGCATTCAAAGTAAAGGTACTATTTTGGTTCAGCTGCAGAGAATGTCCACTATAGCTTGCTAACATTTTTAGTCTGGCAAACCTTAGTGCACTTTGTATTATTCAGAGAAAAGAGGTATGGACCAATTCAGCTAAAGGCCTGACTTCAAAACTAGCCCATTTGTGGTATATCTAAACTTCCTTCATGTGAGAACTGGAACTTGGTAAATAAAATGTTCTGAATGAATGGAGGGGCGGAAGTGGGAATGTGGGTGGGGAGAAGGGTATTATATGTAATTTGGCTGCCCAAAATAGCCAGGAGCAAAATGAGGGAGGAATGTCCTGGCATATGGAGAGCAAATTCTGGCAATATTTGATTGATATAAACAGTGTTGCTAAACGGCCCAGCTTTCCCATATTTTCATATTCAGTGGGACACTGAATATAAAAGCTAGAGTCAATTTTTGTGCCTGCCAGACTTCCCACCTGATCCCTTCCTATATTAATATTCTAAAATGTGGACAATTAAAAAACTTTTTTCTTACTTTTCATTTTACTTCAAATAGTTTTTCAAGAGCCAGTTCTTAACTAAAACCAGCTGTATCTTCAAGTCCCAATCATTATTATGGAGTCAATTCTAAGAGGGCTTTGATTGCTTTAATGTGGTTTAATTTTGAACATTCTAGTAAAATCTTATATAGTACACAAATGGAAAAGCCTCGTCAGTCTTTAAAAAAAGAGCTTTTCAAGCATATTTTCATTTCTCGTTCACATCTTTTCTTCATATTGAAGTTCCTGAATTCATTTAGGGCATTTTCCACCAAATAACTTTGTTCAGGGTCATTATGTATAGAAGACAGGTGATCAAATGCTTTATTTGGCAAATGCATGATCAACACTGTCTTTTGGCCTTGAACTACCTGATCGTGTTCTAGAGAGCATGGACTAGTTACCAGCCTTTTACTTATGACTATAGTTTGTACCAGCTGGTTTGGACCAGCAGAACAGAGAAGCCAGGGTAGTCTAGACTGGGGGAAAAACAACAACAAAAAACACTTAAAATTATGAACCAGATTATAGATAAGGATAGAATATATAAGGGACAGAAAATAAAATAGCGTGATCCAAACAAGGTTGACAACAGTCAATGAATCAGGATAAGGAGGCTATAGCTACAAAATGGAGAGCTTTGGAACCAAAGAGAGTTCTAGATGGCATACACATTCTTAGATTAATCTGGGAAAGGTCTGAGAAGTTCCTGGAAATTCTGAGAAGGTCTGAGAAAAATTTAGAAGTTCTGAGAAAGGTCATACCATGTTCAAAGTCATGCTCAAGAAAATAAAAACTGACCACAGGAGGAACCAAAGTGAAGGTGTAGTTAATTTATTATGTCAACTGATGTATAAGGTGATGAGGGTCTTCTTAAATAGGAATATAGTGAGCTAAATAACAAAGATGATTCTAAAGGAGTTTGTAAAATCTCTACTCTGCAGGATAATTTCATAAAATGATTTCTAAATGGATTTAACATTTCCTTTATCCCAATGGAATTCTGTTAAAGAAATTAAGCTTAAATGCTGTTAGCTATGGACTAGTAAGAAAGAGAACTTTCAATATGAACAGACACATTTTTTTCAAAACTACAGTTTTTGCTGAAATGTAATATTCTCTACTATGCCAGATTATCTTAAGGAGTGAGGGCCCCTTGAGAATATTAGACATTTCTGGGAAAAGTTGGGATACTATTAGCTTGATAGAATTCAGAGCTCACTTTAGTGAACAGAAATTCTAATTTTTCAATTGCATTTTAACAACCTGAAGAAGTTAATGACTTTTACCACCAGAGAATAATTTGAAAGAGAGTGAAAATGTGTTAGTGTTATGAATTCAGCTTCAACGAGTGTTTTACTGTGGTATGTGAAATATCTTAGTTTGATAGTTCAGGCAAACTTTGTCTCCTTTATTTGTCTTAGTTAAAATAATTCAGATTTAAAACACAAATAAAAACAAATATCATGGCTTTTGAGTTGTGAGAAAACAAAATACCATAAACAAAAAAGGCATAGTAGCAATATTTATGTGCATATTGGATGTGAGGCAGATGTGTTTTGTCTTCTTGCATACTCTAAAACTTTTAATTCAATGTTCTCTTTGTATGAAAAGACAACAAAAAGGTAGCTATTTTTCTGTTATAATGGATGTCTTACTCTTAAATGTAATTTTATCTCTTCAAAGGGCCTTTATTTACCATCTAATTCATTATTATTGTTTAAAGATGCATGAGAGCAACACTTATTTTTAATTACTACAAAAATACTTCAGTCACATTTACTCATAATTTTGAAAGGGGAAAAATAAAACTTTCAGGACAGTAGAAAAACAATTTCCCACTGTAGATCTGAAATTATTGCAATCTGGCCCATCAGTACCACTGGAAATTCTATTGCTTTTGCCTAGTTCAGTGCCTCACAAACTTTAATATAAATACAATTTAATATAAATCATCTAGGACCACAAATTTCGCATTTATAGCAAATTCACAACTGACAATAAAGCTGGCCTTTGGGCCTCACGTTGAATAATGCAGAACTATAATAGGATATCTCAATGTTGGCACTACTGACATTTTGGATTAGACAATTCTTTGATGTGGGAGTTGTTCTGTATGTTGTAGGATTTTAGCAACATCTCTGGCTTTCAATACCCAAGCATCACCAGATATTGCCAAATGTACCCTGTGGGGTAAAATCACTGTGGGTTGAGAAGCAGAATTTTAGAATATTACCTCATTTCTTCTAGACCAAACTATATTCCGAGAAGTATACCAAGTTCTTCCATGGTACTGTTAGTTCTAAAGTATCTGTTTCCAGGTGCAGAGTGTCCATATGTCTCCCTCCTTTGATTGATCTAAGAGCATGCCTACAGTATGGCAGCAGGAAGGTTTTTCTTCACTGTTCCATCTTCACAATCCCCTTCTATCACTTGATGAAAGGTCTTTCTCACAACTTCCCAAATCTTACCATGTTTCTTTGCCCTATATAAACCTGGGAGGTAGCAGACTAAAGGAAGATTTCAGAATTTAAAAACGTGTCAACAAGAAAATCCTTGCCATCAAGTCACCTTGTTGAGATACATGTGTTTTTCTTTTTGACATTATTCTGTTAAGGGCAAAATATGGTATTGGAAACAATGAATTTTCACAAACATATTCTGAAAACAGGGATATAGTGATGCATTGTAAAATGACATGGTACAAGCATAAGCAATTTTTATTTAACTATGTCTCCTTTTCCATCTCCATGCTATTGTTGAAGAAAGAATCGCTCCTGAAAGAATGTCCCTTAAGACTGAAGCAGACATTTCTGTAAAAAAAAACAAAACTGAACACCTTGTTCATCAGAAGAACAAATCTATAGCAAGAGTTAAGTCTTATAATTAATTATCATAAAATTAAAATTCAGGCACAGTCTAAAAGTATTGCTTGAATTGAAAACTGAAGTAAAAACTTCCTAAAAAAACATTTCTGAGTTTGACACTTGGTTAGAAAATGAGAACTTGTGCTTTCTAGTTCAATACTATGACATATATGTCTTGTAAACTGAATAAACTATGAATTAAATTATAGCTGGATAGTTTTGATGAAAACATATTTAGAACACATATTAGAAATAATGGACAATGTAACAAAAGTTATTGTGTCAGAAAAGTATACTTGCAGTAAAAATATTTGGAATTTTCTAAGTTTTTTTGATAGTATATGTTCAACATGTATCTCTAGATTGTTTAAAAAAGGCTTGTTATTTACTAAATCATGGCGGAAATGTTTTAGGATATTTTCTTGACACTGAGAAAGTGAATGAAACTAATGATTTAGGAAAAACATTCAAATTATTTGATTCCACCAAAAATTAAGAGAACAATTTATTTGTCAGGTGATAGATTTTTACAAATAATTTGCAGTTGTTTAAAACTATTTCTATTTCACACCTATTGAGAAGGAGGTAACAAATGCTTATTCACAAGTACCTGGTTTCTCAGGGCAAACAAACAGAAAAAAATGTAATTGCTGCTGACCCCTAAATTAGCCTAATAATAAAGTAGTATTTACTGCTTCTCAGCTGATGACTGGGAAGCATGATTCCTGGGGCTTGACCATTGCTGCTAATGCAACACACCTCTCATGGGGTCACAAGTCTTTGTCAGATGTGCACCATGGTCTGAGGCTCTCCCATCCAGTTCTCCTTTCTATCCCTTCTATTTTTCATAGGTGTTATGCATGCTCTCCATGCCCACCTCACTCCCCAAAAACCTCTCACTGTCATAACTCAGTCATGATATCTTTTAACAGAATGATGCAAGAGTGTTTGATAGTTATGTAATCTAGTATATAGAACTGGATCTAGTCATACAGTCTTCATTTGTTATCCATGATGGGTTAGTTCTAGGAACCTCCCTTACCCCTTCATGAATACCAAAATCTGAGAATGCTCAAGTCCCTTATATAAAATGGCATAATATTTACATATAATCTATCCACATCCTCCCAAATAAATCATCTCCAGATTACTTGCAATACCTAATGCAATGTAAATGCTATGCACATAGTAATTTTTAGGAAATATTGACAAGAAAAAAGTCTATACATGTTTAGTACAGATGAATTTAATTTTTTCAATCTGTGGTTGGTTGAATCTGTGGATGTGCATCCTGCAGATATGGAGAGCTGACTGTATATAATAATTAAATAATTCATTGTACATTTATCTATTGAGTATAAATACTGTTAAAGTTATTTCACTCAGAGAAATGATTAAATATTAGATTATAGTACAGTAAGATTTCTGTGTGCATGTGTGTGTGTTACTGAAGGTTGAACCCAGGGGCATTCTGCCTCTGAGCTACACCTCCATCCCTTTTTATTTTTTATTTTAAAACAAGGTTGCTAAGTTGCCGAAGCTGGACTTGAGCCTATGATCCCCCAGTCTCAGCCTCCAAAGTACTGGGATTACAGGTGTGCACCACTATGCCTAGCTTAGAGATTTTTAAAATTTTATTTGTGTATATGATTCTATTACAGAGGACTATGAAACAGTATAAGAGATTTTTAAGCACAAATATATCTTCTTAGGTTAACTTTCCAGAATTCTCTTTCAAAGAGAAAAGATGATGTTCACATTTCTGGTAGAAAAAAGATTGCTCATACTATATTTTTAAATGTCTAATGGTGGGTGTGGAAAAGTGGTGTTATTTAGCTTCCACTGAATATATTTTTAAAATGATGTAAAACCTCATAAATGTTAGTCACTATATCAGAAATTATATTTTCCTTACTCAAATTTATAATGCACAATTTTGGAGGCATGTTGAACTTCAAAATGTTTGAAAAGAATTAATAGTATTTCTCACAATTTATTTATAGGGGGAATCCAAGCAACACTTTAAAAACTTTGTCATAGACAATAATTTTCTTTCAAATTTCTATCTCTTCCTCTTTTTACTCTCATTACCCAATAGACTTGCTTCCAACTTCATTGTAAAAGGAGAAGCAACCAAAAGAAAATTCCCACCAACTCCTTCCATTTTACTACCTCAGTTCTTGTGTCTGGGATTTGTGCATTGAGTTTCCCCTCTGTGACTATGGATGTGCTGTGCTTGTTTTTCTCTGAACCAAATCTGTCCATTTATCCACTATCATTTTTTTTTCATATTAGAAAGTTTCTTTCAGCAATTTTACTCTTTCTTTCTGGTAAAAAAAAACTCCCAACCCTCTCTTGATTCAAAATACCTCTCCAGCCACCATTGCATTTCTCCGCTCCCCTTAACAACCTTTTCACCACCAGACTCTGCCAAGACTGCTGTTGTCAATGTCTCTGAGGAGCTGCTAATTCCAAAGGTCAGTTCTCAACCCTCCATTTGCTTTGTCACTAGCAGTTGACACAATTGATCATTCCTCTTAAAACATTCTTTTCCTGGTCCTGTGCTGGTTGCTCCTTCTCTCTTACATTTGTTTATGTATACTGATTTTTGAACTTTTAAAAGTTTCAGTGACTTTGGACCTCACTTTGCTATCTATAATCACTGGCTCAGAGAGCTTTCATCCAATCTTGTGGGTTTAAATATACTTGATGATTATCAATCTTAAAACTTCAGCCTGGAATTCTCTGACTAGATGGTCCTGTATCTAATCCTAGTCACTGTCTCCACTGGACTGTCTGAAAAATATTGCATAGATAACAGATTAGAAAAACCTTGGATTATTAGCTCTTTGGCTGATATCTCACTTTAAATATATTTGCTATTTAAGTTTTCTCTGTTATCAAAATAGCTCCAAAACCTCATTATTTTGTAAGGTGTGATGTGGGGTCAAACAACTATTTTCTCTTGCTAATATTTTACTGTAGTTATTTTTGCCTTAGTTCTTTGATTCTATTACTAACAGCATACTGAGTTAGTTTAGAAGAATAGAAGTCAGGTCATGGAAGCCGGGCGTGGTGGCGCACACTTGTAATCCCAGTACTTTGGGAGGCGGAGACCGGAGGATCCGGGTTCGCGGCCAGCCTCAGCTCGTGCACGCGCACGCTCGCGCGCACGCTCGCGCGCACGCTCTCTCTCTCTCTCTCTCCCTCCCTGTCTCTCTCTCTCTCTCTCTACTTAGTGAGGCCCTCCGCAACTTCCTGAGACCCGGTTTCAAAATAAAGTATAAAAAATAGGGCCGGGGGCGTAGCGTGGAGGAAATTTGATAGCATCTATCTCCCCACCTGGCTCAGAGTGATTCTCTATAAGAATCAAGATGGCTCCATGTGCTCTGTCATCTGCTCCTACCCTATTCATCTCTCTGACCTCATTAACTAATCCCATCTTCCTTGCTCAGTCAGTTCCAGCCACATTGGACTCCATGCTGGTCAGAATCCATGCTAGGCATGCTTCCATTCTGGACTTTTGCAATTGCTACCTACTGCTTGGTACAAGTTGCCTCTACATACCTGAAGGACACCCATCCTCTCCTCATTCATATCCATAAATTTCATTTTCACAGAGAGGTATTTCCTGGTCATCATATTTAAAATGAAGCCACCCATCATTACTCTCCTGGTATACCTTTTCCTCTTCCTTGCTTTATGTTTATTCGCAGCACTACTCCCAACTGATATGTATTTTATTTATAAATTTGTTTACAGTTTCCTTAGAATAGAATATCCATGAACTCAGAGACTTTTGTCTCCTTCTTCACAGTATTAAGAAAAGTATCGGTCCTAATATGCTTTTTTTTTGTAATGTTGATTAAACCCAGGGGCATTCTACCTCCAAGCCATACCCCCAGCCCTATCTTTATTTAAACTAGCTCTCGCTAAGTTGTTGAGGGTAAACTACTGAGACTGGCCTCAAACGTGTAATCCTCCTGTCTCAGCCTCCCAAGTACTGAGATTCCAGGATTGTGCCATCACAACCAGCTTGTGTTGCTAATATGCTCTTTCAAAATATGTTCCATGAATGAGTAAATGAAAATCACACAAATGGAGCCAGAAATGGCAACTCTATTTGTTGGCGAGGATTCCACTTACATAGATCTCTTCATTTGAATCAGATAATTTCTCAGGTGATAAGAAATCTATTCTGGGGAATTCAGAACTATTGATTTAAAGAGACGTTCTCTTTTATTAAGTAAATACATGAATAAATTATGCTTGTATCTATCTATCTACACATATACATTTAGATGTATTTTATTGGCCGTTTGAAGATAAAAGTGAAGAAAATAAATTAGTTTCAAATTGAACAAAGAAAACATTGTACTCATAGATGGTTTTCGGCTATTTTTGTTTTATATAACTAAACTCATAAAAGTAAAGGTTACATAGACAGGAGATTCTTTATAGAATTATTCCACTGTTTACTGTATAAATGTTAATTTTTCACTGTGTTTCTGGATCTAGTTTTAGTAGTTTAAGAGGATGGAAGATGAAATCAGGGAGTTAAGTGTCTCTTACCTCCTGTTCATTCAAAATGCAATCTAATTTTCTTGTAAACAGTCTCTATTAGAAAGAAGTGACTTTAGCAATGTCTGTATATTTCCAATGTAATCAGTAAAAATACGTGATGAAAGACAGCCTTTCCTTTGAGAATTTTTTGATACCTCTCACTTAAAAATGTGAAACACTGACACATTGGACACCCAAAGAAGTTGCTTGCTAGGATTCAAGCAATATTATAAGGGACTTAGACTCTACCTGGTGATGGAGGCTTAAATTTCCCCCATTCTACCAACTAATCCATTCTTCATTAAAGTTTAAAGAATCTGTTTGGCAATTGAAGTGCTATTGATCTTGAAACCATGGTACATGTAGAAATTGTTTCACTTGTGTTGTTTCCTGTATTTGCCTTAAAAAGTTGGGACACAGGAAGTAAAGCACTTTAATTTAAGGAGTGGATCTAGCTGAGTCAACATTTATCCAGTGTGCTTGGCTCTAAGCTCAGGGTGACAGAAAGAAAACATAAAATTCTAATCATTAAGCTCCTGAGTACATTCCAATGAATAGCGACTAACTTCTAACACAACAGGGTAATATTTCAGGACTTTGTAAAGTAAAAGAAGATAATCAGCTGCTGGAGGGATGCAGTGTTTTGCAAGTGAATGTGGAGTAAATTCCTGTGCTTCCCCATGGAAGATGTATGTGGGGAAGGGGTGAGCATGTTATCTCAGTAGTGAATGGGGAAGAATGCCCTTTGATTTCACTCTCCTGGGATTTCTATTTTAAGCTAATGTCTCTGGTTCTCTGAGTACAACTTTTGCAGAGACAGAAAAAAAAACTGAAAAAGGAGATTCTTTAGAATCCATCTATATCCCAGGAGAAGTGAATTAGGCTCAGCCAGTGGATTACACTTGTAAGGTAAGGAGAAGAACAACATTTCTAATAGCCAGTGAAGTAGTATCATCTCTAAGGATGAGCAGCAAGTCTCTCCTTAAGTCTCACCACTCCACATTCCAAACTAATGGGCACAGATATATGAACATTTTTTTTTCCTTTTTAAACAGTACCTGTCAATCTTACTCCCTTAAATCATCTTGAGAACATATTATTAATTTGTCTCACTAAGGAGACTTAGCTTTTTCGATAGACAGTTAAGTTCTTCACTCTGAATCTAAAAATAAAAGGGAAACTTCTTACTCCTTAGTAACAAAATGCATCAATTAATTTATGTTAAGGAGAATGCAGACCCTGTTACCAGAGATGAATTCCCCTTCCCTTTTGTCTCATAGTTAAAGCTTAAATGATCACTTTAGTAAATCCAGTTATAACAATGAACGCTGCAGGCAATCAAAATCTCATTTCATACTGTAGAACTACACTTTCCAATGTGGTAGTCATTAGCCATGTATATGTTTTTAAATTGAATTTTGTTAAAATTAAATAAAAATAAAATGCCACGCTTT
Source organism: Glis glis (assembly GCA_004027185.1). NCBI lineage: Eukaryota > Metazoa > Chordata > Mammalia > Rodentia > Gliridae > Glis > Glis glis. The sequence continues at coordinate 19,729 of PVJS01000969.1, forward strand.
AGTTTAAACTGTCCACAATGCAAGTGCACCATAGCTATGTGTAGCTACCATATTGGATTCCACATATATAGAATATTTCTATTATTGCGTAGAGTCCTACTGGAGAATACTGCTCAAATAAAATATTGCATATGCAATTGAAAAATGACAATTGAGAATACTGGTAAGAAATTATAAAGAATATCTGTTTCATTTAGAAAAAATTAAAATATGTATATATATATATATTCATTAAGACCTCCAGTGACCGCAACTAAAAAAAATCATCAGCCTTTATCTGAGAGTATTACATATCAAGAAGTTTATTATGTTTTTAATAGTTTCCTTTTAAAGTGTTAAATTTATAATAGGAAAAAGTTCTTTCTACTAGAAGAAAAATAAGACATTACATTTAAAGTCTATATTAAAATATGTCTCAGTTTTTTTTGTGTAAACAAATAATGTTGTGAGCAAAATTCAGAAAACCCCATTTTTATTATTACTTTAAGTCATACAATCCATTGATAGATCTAGTATTCCATCAATATTTTGATTAGGAAAGACTACCGGATGTACCATAGGAAACTTTTCAGAAGCAACATGCTAAATCTTACTTGTTCACTCTAATTCAATGTTTTCATGTCAGTTTCATATTTTCATATTTAGGTGGTTTCTTTTTAAATATATAGTTGCATGTGAAGACTACATTTAAAGTGCTTAAGTAACTTTAATCAGAATTAAGTTAAAATATGGATTTCATCAGTTGAACAGTATCTTTCCCCTACTTTCCCTTTGGACATTTCTCTGAGACAATAAACTGAGATATAGTAAGTGTCATATGTCTTTTCTCTCTTTCTCTTTGTCAATTTGGGTCTTACTAAGTAGGGAATTAACCGCAGCAATGGACTTGAACTTCAAAACCAAGAAGTCCAACATTGGAGACTATGCAGAGAAAAACTCATGGTGAAGAAAGATGGTGAGAACCCCACAAGATACTGCTCTTGTTTTGAAGTGTATTGGGCTATTTTTTTTCTGTATTCCGTTTTTGGTTTTTACCTAATTTCTTTAGGAAAAAAGGATATTTAAAAAGTGAAGTGATTAAATTTGGGGAAAGTCTTAGAAACATGGGGGCAGCCAGACCCTTTCCTTATAAAGAAAGGAGAAATATTTGGGTAATTGAGAAAATAAAAGCAAACTAAACAATTTTTAAATAGTCTTTAAATTTGAGAATGGCCTCTCTTCATAAATTGCTTTCTTCTTTATGATATATTATTGTCATAATTTTTGTAACCCAAATTTCCCTAGTTCTTAGCCTATGTAGGTACCTCTAGGCTACATTCATATTAAGGACTAAGTTAGGATGACTTTTGAACTGATAGACCCATCTACCACCCTCATATCTGCCTCAGTTATTTCTATAAGTGACCTAGTAATCTCATACCTATACAACTTTATGTAGGTGACTGTTTTCTGCCTCAATCAACAATGTCCTCTATAAAATATTAGCAGTAGACCTAGAATGTTCAGGGTGCCATTACCAAGTTCTTCCCTGGTCTATAGTGAGATTAGGGATAAGGGTTTAAAAAGAAATATTTTCTACTAGACTACCCACATGGCGTCATATCCCATTATATCAGATGTCATCTACAATGTTTACAAATTTATTCAGGAAAACAACTTTAATAACCCTCTCTTAACAAGACATGAAATCAAGCCTTCAGATTGGTAGAAAAGTGATCTTCTTCCATTATCTAATGTCACCTCCTGTCCCCTCTAAAGACATGAAAACACAGATTGCTTTTCTTATCAGATAAATAAATAAATGAACCCCTTATGTACATCATACTATCCAAATTCATACCTAGGAAAGAACTTGAGAGTTTAACAGCTCATCAAGACTTTATACTCTAGAACACAGTCTGTTCTCATGCAATAATCTCATGCTGCATTATCATTGGTAAAGGTAGCAATGGTGCCCTTTCTAGGCTAGAGTTAGAATTCTCCATGTAGGATTCTGCCTCTCCACATCTTGACACACTCTTAAAGTGGCCTCTTATTGTTCTTCTGTTATATTTGGTGACAGAGAGTGTTACCTCTAGGAGCAGGGGCAAAATTTCAGTTTCAAGATGGTCTGTACAGGGGTTATTATAATAGTGACATAAGATAATCTGTTTTTCTTCCCTAGACTTAGAAGTTCTATATTGTTTCGGAGTAGAGGAAGTTGGCACAATCTTGCAGGTTTTATTTTGTGTGTGTGTGTGTGTATGTGTTGTTGGGAATCAAATCCAGGGCCTCTTGCATGCTAGGAAAGCACTCTACCACTGAGCTATATCCCCAGTCCCAGTGTTAATAGCTGTTAATGTGTGTTAACATCTGCCTGGGAAGAGAAATGAAAAAATTAATTCACTAAAATATCATTGTCACCCAGTTCCTGAGTAGAAAATTGAAACAATGATGAAGAAGTTGGAGAAATGGTATCAATTAATAAAGGTCAATTCTAAGAATCAAGTGTCCAGATAATAAGGCCCAAACTCTTTATTTTCTCCATTCATCTTCTCTCTTCAACTTGACAGAGCTTCCAGTCAGATAACTCCTGGCTGGTATTGGTAACTTTTATAGGTAATGGTAACGATAATGATAGGTGATTCCTTAGACAATTATGTTGGACAAGTGGTACACTGCAATTCTGCTTTTAAAACTCATTTTGCATTCCATAGATTTCATAGAAAGAATGGGAAAGACCAAGAACTAATAAAATCATATTTGAAGATTCCCTATGGAGTTGTAAAATAGAAATACATGAAAAAAATCACAAATCACAATGTAATTGGACCTATTACATAAGATCACAAAGGAATCTTTTCTTGAGAAGGAATCTTCTCAAGCTCCCTGAGCCTTTGAAGTTACTCATTTGTTTGACAGGGAAGAAGGATGAGATGTTATTGAAGGGACTTAGGGCCGTGAACTTGGATAGAACACTGGATGGGGTAAGAAGGAAGACTGCTTATGAATAAGAATTGTGCAGTGACCCATATTCTCCAAATATGCTGTGGTTCCCTGTAACTTAGCAGCTAGTTGCCATGTCTGGTAGTAGTCTGGGACAGGCTGAGTGTCGGAATAAGAATTCAAGTTGCTGCTTTGTGTGGAAGCAGGTCTTCTCATGTTGAGACTGGGTTAGGGGAAAGCTGCCAAGGCCTTCAGTGTGAAGTAGGGTACAAGTAACTGAACAATGAGAGTAACAATATTCTTTTTTCCTCTGGTGGCTACTGAACAGCATTAAATTATTTTATATGGAAATCAGGATGATTTTAATGATATTGTGTAATTTTCTACTTGTTATATACTCTAATATTTTTCTACCTTTACTCCTCAAGACTATATTACATGACACAAATGTACAAATGTCATTCTAATCCTTAAGTCCTAGAGAATTCCTGATTCTTGTCACAGAACACCCCTTCCTTCTGAAGGTACATGATACTAAGTACTGCATTGCCCTATTTCAAGGAGAGAATTTCACTGTTTATTCCAGAAACAAACAAACAAAAAAAAACTCTTCTGTGGTTGGGGGATGGATATCTGTACAGCATATTGTTATTGCACATCAAAATTTTATAGAACCTCCAAGCTCTAAAAGAACAGCTAATAAAATTGTGCCTCTTCTAGTATACAATATGAAGACCTGAAGTCATCTGTTTGGCGTAAAGGTATTGCATAAATATTTGAGCGTGTTAATAACTTTCTAGTGCACATCCTGCCACATGCTCGTGCATACAGGCATTCCTAAACCAAAGAACTGATTAAGACTCCATGAGAGGAACGTCCTTATTCAAGTGCAATTTATTGTTTTATATTGTGAATGATGATAATTGTGTGAATAAGTTATATAAACAAAATGTCTTATACCTATTTGGAAAATATGAAAAAGTAGGAAATTACAGGATGACCTACATCTCAGAGGTCATCCTTCTTATCTGCATGATTTACTTCTAGCGCATTGGTTTTCTGAAATATTGTCTTCATGGCACTATCCTGGTTCAAATAACTGTCGCCTAAAGCATGAGATATAGATACAGCTATTATTTGATCTCCCTTCCTCTAAAGTTTTGCTATTCGACACCAGCCCACATTTGTGCAAAAGAGTATTCTTCAAGAATTGTTAGTGGCTAGTTCTCTCTGTCAGCTTTGTCCTTGGTAGTGAAGAAAGAAGGGTTTAGGCAGGGCAGCCACAATAAAGAAGGGGTGGAGGTGCCCTTGTTTTTCAAAGAGATCACAAGGGGCTGTTTATGTTAAAGCAACCTCTGATTTGAACAGATGGTTCCCGGAGACTTGGTACAAAATGAATTTGATTATTGGCCAAAGCATGGGACTAAATAGACCAAGGTGTAACATATCTAGACCAGTTGGCTTCATTTAGCAATAGAAATGCCTACGTATCATGCTAATAAACTACCCTGACATCTCGAGAAACACCTTTCAAACATCTGCGGCTATTCCAAAGGATGCCAGAGGGGAAAAAAGCACATTGATCAAAGATGCAAATTCCACTTCACTGTTGGAAAGCCACTTTGAGGATATATGCCACCATTCATCGGCAGGCAACATCAAAGTTAAATCTAAATCATCCCATATTGGCTCTGAAAGGGAATTGAAACAAGCAAATTTGATTAAGTACCGTGGATAGTAAGTGATTAAAAATCCCTCTGTGGAAAGATGGACTTAGCAACAAAAGCTTGTGGCTCCTGTATCTTCACTGTAGAGACCATTCCACTGTAAATTCCCCAAGGGCTCTTCATATTCTATAAGGTAAAGACCAATGCTGTCAGAGATACAGTGTCTTCTCTATCCTGTTCATATATTTCTATAGCTTTATCTTCCATCACTCACATTTAATTCCAAGCTAATTGTACGTCTTTGCACAGTGGTCCTGACACCTATCCTCATGCCTCTGCCCCAGCTCTTCTTCAATAACAGTTCCATTGTCACTAGCTCCCAGAAACCTGCCTGACGGTGTCCTCTCCAGACACCCAGCCAGTTCTCCATCACTCATGTGCTGGAAATGATGGCTAACAACTCATCCCGTTCTTGGAGATGTTCTTCAGCCAAATGGGAGCCATTTTCTCTAGAGCAGGATGCAGTAAACCACAACTAATCTGAAGCTCATCTCCAGCCCACCACCTGTTTTTGTGATTAAAATTTCATTGAAACACAGCCATGCCCATTTGTTTACACATTGTCTCGCACTACAATGATGAAGCAGTTGCAACAGATATTAAATGACCCAAAAAACTAAAACATTTACTTTTTTTTTGTTGTTGTTTGTTTTTCTGCGGTACTGGGAATTGAACCCAGAGGCGTTCTACCTCCACGCTACACCCCCGGCTCTATTTTTTATACTTTATTTTGAAACCGGGTCTCATGAAGTTGCGGAGGGTCTCACTAAGTAGAGAGAGAGATAGAGAGAGAGAAAGAGAGAGAGAGAGCGCTGACGCTGGCCGCGAACCCGGATCCTCTGGTCTCCGCCTCCCTGCATTGTCCCTGTCCTATTGTGATTCCTTCTTTCTCTTTTCCTTTAATCCCTTTTCCTGAGACCAGCCCTCTGATACCTCATTAAAATAAATTTTACTGACTCAGACTCTACTCCTAGGAAACATGGCCCGAGACAATTAGTACCTGGTATGGACCTAGGTAGTAGACTATTCTGGATGGCTGTATGCAATAAGGATTCACACTGGTAGTGGGTAGAGTCTAGTAGTCTGATGGTCTCTAAAATGCTGACACCATGTGATTGCTGGGACTTTCAAATGGGACTTTCGATGGATGAAGTTGGAGGGGATGACACAATGGCTGGTGAAATATTTTGGGTATAATGGGAGAGCTGTGGTAGAATTAGCATAAGGACTACAGAAATGGTTAGCTAAAGCCAAGCACCACTGGTTCCATGAAAGAAAAAAATAAATAAAAAATAACATGCTTAGATATATTTATCAACAAATTGATTGTGAGAGTCAGAGTGTGAGAATCAAAGGGATTACTTGGAAGCATTTAATGAGGGTCTACTTCATGGCACAGTGAAGGACAGTACAACTGAAGATCAGACATGAAGAGCTCTCATCTTAGGTAAATCTCTTATGCCAATTCTGGACCCTGCTAGGGAGGAGAGAACTCTAAGACAAAAGATGGGGATACCAAGAAAGGAAAACTTTTCATATTCAAGAATCCTGAATTTACATTTTTTTACAAACTCTTGCATTTGCAAAAGTGTCCCACACACCCTTATTGGAAGAAAGGGTTCTTCCCTTCACATGATGGTTATTGCAAAGGCCACATCTTAAAAGACAATGCTGGTCTTCCCTAAGGATCTGTGGCCTTCTCACCTCCTGGCCATCATCCCCACAACCAGTCATGGTTTAGCTAAACCAACTGCTGGGCCTGCTACAGGAAAGATTAATTGCTATAGGACTGGCCAGCATGCACCCAAAGGAACCCTGAAGGCAGCATTAGGAGTGAATCCCGAAGGTGCTATTATAAAGGGAGTAGAGATAGCAAGATACAGGACCAGAGAAGGGAGAGTTCAGTGATATGTGGACACATCATTCCCTGGCAAGGATCTTGTGTGATGTCTAACACAAGGATGGGGTGGCCCAAATGGCTTAAGTGGTTGATCAAACACCTGGTTGGAAGAGCAAGATGGGAGGGTCAGGGGCAAGGAGATCTGGGAGAGAGACAAGTGGAAGAAGCTATGGAAATGGGCACAAAGAATGAGTTTCATTATTCCAAACATTAAGATTCACCAGTGGGCAGAATGACTTAGTAAGTAAAGAGGGAGGGGCAGCTCCTTCCCTTTGCTCATTGGGTTCACAATGAACCCCTGAAAAGAAGAGCCTTGGCAATAGATATGAAGACATAATCATGGTTCAACAACATGGGGAATCTCTCACTATTGTCTGAGATTATAAATTAAAGCAGAAAAATTCATGATGTTATTCTCATAATCTATCCACTAATGTCCATTTCCCATGCACATAGCCACAGTCATAAAGATATTTTGTGTTTCTTTCATGATACAAGTAATACACAGCCTAAGCCTTTCTAAATACATCTCTGGCGCTGTCCCTGATGCATTTGTGAAAGTTGATTCTCGGCTTAACCTTCAGCATTTTGCTAATCCCTGCAACCTTAGCCTGAGGTTGCACAATAAAATTAAACTTTATCTGTTCTTTTTTTCTTTGATAATGTGGCATTTAATAAGGGGAAGAATTTCCCTGTAATGAGATACATTTGTGTTGAAAGCGTCTGCTATATATCTGTCAATAGACAATAAATTTCAGATGGAGACCATGGTTGCTAGCCTTGAGTCTGTCCACAGAATAAAACATGGAAGGGGGTAGAGAGTCTGTTTTTATTAATCATCATTATTCTGTAAAAATGTCAGCTCTCCGCCCATCTCTGTCCCATGTAAAGTTTATCACAGTCCTCTGCTTTTCATCCAATGAGACCCCTGCTCAGCTATGCCTATGCCCTAAATGAGTCAGCCAAGGTCAAGACTAAATTGTAATAGGGGCAAAGGGGCCAGCAGGAAGCATGCCTGGATCTACTCTCCTTCAGCTACAGACTGAAAGGAGATCTTCAAAGCAGTACTTTAGAAGACTCGAAAAATTGAGGAGTAATATGCTTTGTTTATTACTTAATTATAAAATAAATCTAGAAATCCACTCTTCTGATATAATTTAAAGCAAAGCTTCTTTTAGAGGTGCAGAACAAAAATAAAGTCCTCACACACCGACTTTTAAAGTGAGAGTCAAACATTTTAAGAAATGTGTACTAAAGCAAGATACAATGAGAAATGTCACAAGAAAACTGTTTTGCTAAAAACTGAGTTCTGAGTCATCCTATGAAGTACATTCATATTCTCTCTCTCTCTCTCTCTCTCTCTCTTTCTCTCTCTCTCTCTCAATCACTTGGTTTCAGACTTCATAGAAGGCATAAATGTAATCAAGATGTTAGAGTGAGAAATCTTTGAAATTTGTACCAACTATGAATATTTAGGGGAATTCTCCCATATTCTATGATACATGTGAAGCAAAGATTTGAAATAGGAATTTGCTTAAATTAAGGCTTTGCAAAACCATACTTTCTAACTGAACTGTATGAGACTCAATTTTCTCATCTATAAAATAGGAAAATTGTACCTTAAAATGATACTGTGATAATGAAATCAAATGACATTTATGAAAGTCCTTGGCTATAAATGGTAGCATTCCAGTTGACCTTTATATTTTCTCTTATTTTACTCTCTCCCATCCCTTAAGGAAAACATTTAAAATTTAAAAAAAAGATTTTCAGATTACCAGTGTATTAATACATATGTTTTGCAATATTTTTAGTTTTCTTCAAGTCCAATTTGGATTATGATCCCTTTTAACAACATAGTCACTCTGGTATAGATATATAAAAATATATTTTTGTTAAACTGAAGTTAAATTCTAAATGAACTCATATATATTAATATATAATAAATTCAATATATGTATATATATGACTAATAAACTTATATATATGAATAGTTTCTTAAAATTAATTGAGGGAAAATGCTACAATACAAATTATCTTGGTCTTCTAACAAGCTCTGTATTTGATTCATAATCTTCACTAACTTCATATTTACCTTCATATTCTTTATCTAGGAAATATGTACAATACAGATAGCATTAGTTCAAAATGAGTTAGTTATAAGAAATACTATGAAAAAATATAAAGTATTAGATACCTTTGAAATAAAACCTAGCTACCTAAGTAAATTTAATTTCTGCAGATACTTTAATCAAAAGTAGTCATTAAACTGTCTACTTTTAAAACTACTTAATATTTGGCCATTATTTCTATCTTAGTTTTTCTCTTTTAATCTCATGAGAATAGCTGATTGAATCATTTTGTTAACCTTTGAGTTCAACAATCAATGATATATACTTAAAAATAATTTATTACAGAAAATATAGAATTCAGTTGATCTACTTCTGATTCTTGAGCTTGACATGAACATCTCAAAAAACAACAAAATAAAAAAAACTCCACTGAAAATTACCATTTTCCTATCATTCTATAAAATATTAAATTAAGTCAAAATCTTCATTTATGTGTACCCATCTATTTAGGCAATTTTAAAATTAAATTTACTTTAACTGATACATAAAAACATAAAATACACATACTAATGGGTAACTACATTGTGCAATGTTTCTATCAGCTTAAACATATTTATTTCCTTAAACATATACCATTTCTTTATTTTGAGAAAATATCTGGACCACAGATTTAGTTGTTTTGTTTCATTTTTACCTAAGAATCCTAATCAATCCAACACTGACTTTTTTAATCCGTAATTTCTGAATAGATCCCCAAGATCTAAATATAGTATCAAGCTGTTCTGATTAGTCAGCTTCTCCTCCTTGGTATATAGACCTAAGGACTAAGAGTTACCACTGTATAGGATTGCAGAAATCTTTTATTCTTTTCAGAGAGACCTGAAAGGGCCAAAAATACTGAGTAACACCCATGTGAATTTTATCTTCATTTTTAAAACCTGTACCTGACATGGATCTGTTTTTTTGAAGTTTTCAGGTTCCTTTGGGTTATGTTCAATGCATAGGACTGGAATTAAGGTGTATAACTTCCTGTAAGACAATGGAGAGTCAAAATAATGGTTAAAAGATTAGGTATTTGGTTCAAAACCTTATCTATAAACTCATCCATTAAGTTTTATTTTTAAATTGAAGGTGGGAATAAATTAAACTCAGATGCTGTTATATTGCTGAATGTGATTAAAAATGGCTATATTGTCAGATATTGCACAGATATTCTTAGATAATCCCTAATATAAGCAATGGGCACCATGTACCAGGTTTCTTCAAAGCCTCCCTTATATAATAAGAAGTAGGTGGGCAGCCTATAGCTGGAGATGAGTTCTTTCTGAAATATTTGTGGTTATTTATTCAATAAAATCTTGTAAATATGGGTGACCAGGTATATATTATAGCTTTAGAAATATTCCCAGGCTATGCTCACATTTTCATGACTAAGGAACACCATTTCAGATAATTTTCTGCAGACTTCTTTCAGACTGTAGGTTTGCTGGACATGAAGGAACTCTGTAGGTGGTAGACCTAGAAAGCATGAGTAGAGGCGTGGATCAGAGAAAGTGGGCACAACTCAAGCATGAGTATAGGCATGGATCAGAGAAAGTGGGAGGATATAATACTTCAAAATTCATCCTTAGATCTGCCCCACTCAGAAAGTGGTAGAGAAAAGAATAGGAAAGCTGCTCTTAAGTGCCCTCATTTCTACCCACATACTCTGGTAAAACAAAGCTCAGAAGGTTCTATACTTTGCCTAGTCCATTGGGATTATCCTCTCTTTTAAATTTTCTCTCTAGTTTAGTACTTCTCAAATCTGACTGAATACTAAAGTAGCCAAGGGATATTTTGAAGATACTGATACATGCTTTTGCATCAGAGATTAATTCATGGGGGATGCTGGTTTTAAAAAATCCTGGCAAGTGATGTTGGCAAAAACAGCAGAGAGAGCAAGAAGCCCAGACATGAGATTTACTAGGCAAACACTTTAAATCAGCTATTTTTACATATGGTGAAAGAGCTAAAGGCAACCATGCCCAAAAAATTACCAAATGACATAGGGAAGGCTTTGAAGAAAACTGTTACTTCTTGCTAATTGCTTATAAATATCAATAAAATAATAGAAATATTGAACAAACCCAAATATAAATTCTGGATATAAAACACATTTTAACTAAAATAATAATTTTACTAAATGAGATCAATAGCATATTTGAGCTGGCAGAAGAACCAGACCTAATTTGGAGATAGGCCACTCACAATTATTCAGTCTGAATAACAGAGAAAAAAAAGAATGAAGAAATTGAATAGAACCTAAGAGAACCATAGGACACCATCAAGTATGGTAGCATACACATACTGGGAGTTCCAAAAAAGAGGAGAGAAAGAAACAGGCAAAAAGAATATTTGAAAAAATAATAGAGTAGGGTGTAGTGATGCACACCTATAATCCCAGTACTTAGGATGCTGAGACAAGAGGATGGCAGGTTCGAGCTTACCCTCAGCAACTTAGCAAGACTCTATTTCATGAGAAAAATAAATAATTAGTAGGGCTGGGAATGCAGCTTGGTGATAGAATGCTTCTGGTTCGATCCCCAGTAATAATAATAGTAATAATAATAATAATAATAATAATAATAATAGACAAAATGTCCTAAATTCAATGAAAAGCATTAAGTTACACATATATTTGGCTCACTGAACTCCAAGTAGAATAAACTCAGGGAACTACCCTGAGAACATCATAATCAAACTGTTTAAAGCCAAAAATGGAATCTTGATAGCAGCAAAAGAGATATAAGTTAACTAGTCACATACAAGAGATCCTCAGTAAGATCAACAACTAATTTCTCATCATAAACCAGGGGTTAGAGGCAGTGGGATGATATATTCATATGCTTTAAGGCAAAACAAAACTATTACCCAAGAATTCTGCATCCATTAAAACTATTCTTCAAAAAGAAAGAGAAGTTGAGGTAACTCAAAATAAAATAAAAACGAAGAAAATTCATCAATAGTAGACCTGCCTTAGAAGAAAAATCAAAAGGATTTCTTCAAGATGAAGAACTCCAGAGAGTAATTCAAATCCACAAAAATGAATCAAAAGAAGTGATAAAGATTGGGCCTCCAAAGTTACCATGGAGATGATTGGCTTTCTCTTTCTCCTTGCATGGTTACTGGTTGGACAAAGAGAATTCAATGGAAAATTTAATCCACAAAGTATGGTACAGACACAGATCAAGTAACCTGCATACCAGACTCATCATGTAGAATGCTGCTCATAGATCATGTGCACTGAACAGTTAAATGAGTGAAAAGTTTGCTTCTCTTAGTTTAAAAAATAAAATGAATCAAAAACCTAAACATAAGAGCTAGAACTATAAAACTCCTATAGGGAAATATGGGAAAATCCTCATGATATTGAATGTAGTAATGATGTCTTGGCTATGAAACCCAAGAACACTGGCAACAGAGATAAGTAGATAAAATGAACTACATTAAAAATATCTGTGCACCAAAGGATACAAACACAAGTAAATTACAATCTATGCAATCTATGCAATGGGAGAAAATATTTGCAAGTCATATATCTAATAAGGAATAAATATCCAAATTTATTAACAGCACCAATAACTCAGCAACAAAAACAAAACAAAATAACAACAACAAAAGATTTTAAATGGGCAAAGCCCTCAAATCGATACCGATTTGATGAAGACATAGACATGGCTAACAAGGACTTGAAAAGAAGCTCAACATCATCAACTATAAGGGAAATGTCAATCAAAACCACAATGAGAGATCACTTTATACCCACTAGGATGGGCAAAGTCAGAATCAATCAATCAATCAACAAATATTGGCAATGAAATAGAGAAACTGGAACCTCGTATAGTATTGGTAGGAATGTAAAAAGAGCTGCTATGGAACACGGTATGGTATTTCCTTGAAAACTTAAAAATGGAATTACTTTATGACCCTGAAACTCCTCCCACATATAGGTAAATACCTACAAGAATTGAAAGCACGGTCTGGAATAGATACGTGTATACCAGGGTTCAGATCATCGTTATTCACAAGAGCCAAAAGGAGGAAGCAACCCAGTCTTTGTTGGTGTATAAATGAATAAAAAATGTAGTATATTCATTTCTTAAAAAGGAAGGGGAATCTGATGCATGCTATAACATGGACGACCTTCAGGAGGTTATGCTAAGTGAATTAACTTAATCAGAAAGAGATTGATACTCTATGATTCCACATACATGGGTACCCAGGGCAGTCAAATTCATATAGACAAATATAAAATGGTGGCTACTAACAATGGAACTTATAAAGACATGGGGAGTTGTTATTTAATGAGAATAGAGTTTCAGTTTTATAAGATGAGATTTGTGTTAGCTGCCCTCCGTACCTACTAATCTCTTCTTTTTCACTCACTGACTCATGGAATTTGATCAAGTAGACACGTATATTTTTGTATTTCACTTCCTATATTCATTGCCACTCTCTTTATTTATTTATTTGTGTCACACTATCCTAGTGCCTAATGCTTTTGGAGTTCTCCCTAACAGATTTGACACACTTCTTGCACAGTATTTCTCCTAACCATAAAATCAGGATTTTAATGTATGGTTAGTTTGAGTCCAGCCTGGGCAATTTAACAAGACTCTGTCATAAAATTAAAAATAAGCTGTGTGTGGTGGTGCACGTCTGTAATCCCAGTACTTGGGAAGCAAAGACATGAGGATTTCAGGTTCAAGGACAGTCTCAGCAAGTAGTGACACTCATCAACCTAGTGAGACCCTGTTTCAAAATAAAATAAAATAGGGCTGGGGGTGTAGCTCAGAGGTAGAATGGCCTTGGGTTCAATCCCCAGTACCACACACAGACACACAGCATAAATAAATAAAAATAAAAAGGGCTGGGGATGCAGCTCAGTGGTAGAGTACCTTGGATTTAATCCCAGTACCCCCTCAAAAAAAGATGAAGTTAGAATTTTATTAATCCATTCACAAGTGTTAGTAATTGCTATCACATAAAAGCATTAGCTTTTACTAAGAGAGTAAATTTCTGCTGTTTACGCTACTCAGTTTATGGTATGTATTGTGGCAATCCTAGCAAACTAACACATAGGGAAGTCATATTATTTTTAGGGACTTGCTATTTCTCAGTATTTTTTGATAAACTAGAAACATAATGTCCAGTAAATGTATAAAACATAAAATGAGGGATATGAGAAAATTGAGGCTATACAATGTTATTCCCTAAAAAAAAATTAAGAAGGTGCCAAATAGACAATATAAAATATAAACATAGTGATTATTGGTGGTCATTGCTTATATAAAAAATGCAATATATAGCTTTTAACCATGTAGGGTTTTTACTTTTCTATACAATTATGGTAGAGATGTTGCTTACCCAATATAAAATTGGGCCTAGCCTAAGATATATCTGCTTCTGATTTTTACTATTGTCTTTTTTTTTAAAAAAAATGTCGTGTTTATGTACCATAAAATCAGATCACTTAATCAAATAAAATTAGGACAGCCTGCCTCCAATAATATGCTCCTAGAAATTAGCATTCTTTATCTTGTAATACCAACAATAATCCCAACTGATCAAACACAAAATGCTTTATATATTACTTAACATTCTCCCAATATATTTCACCTGTGTAAACCCCTTATTAAAGTACATCTGAGGATTGTCCATTATCAACCAGAGTCTCTTGTGTGTCCCCACTACTCCCTAGGTTGCACATACTAATGAAAACATATGTCTCTTCTTTTTTTGTGATTTACTGATCTCGCTTAACATACAAGGGAAGGAGCAGGGCAAGAAAGAAGCGAATCAGTGGAATTACTATCCTAAACAATATGTACATGTGAAAATATACCAACATCATTCTCGGTACTTCATATGGGTGGGGGGAGGCAGGGGGCACTAAGAGCTGTGTGCATGTATATTAACATCCAATAGATATTCATTGTGATGTAAGACTCCAATGCACCAATAAAAGCACCTTAAAAAAAAGTACACCTGATACAAGTGTTCAGCAGACCATAATTTAGAAAATGTCATTACCCAGTGTTATGGACGAAATTATTTTTTCTCAAATTTATATGCTGAGGTACTAACCAGCAGGACCTTAGAATGTAACTATATTTGGAAATAGAGCCTTTAAACTGGTAATTAAGTTTAGAGGAGATCATTAGGGTGGGCCCTTATCTGATATGTCAGTACCTTTACAGGAAGTGGAGATTAGAACACAGATAAAAGCTTGCGAAGACAAAGGGGAAAGGTGGTCCAATCCCCAGTACCAAGGAAAAGAAAAGATATTTGCAAAATGTGATTTTTCATTACAACCTCAATTCACTATCATGATCAAGCCAATTGTGACTCTGATCTGTCCTATGAACACAGCTCTAGATTTGACCAGTAAAGCAATATGCACACCTACACAGGTAGACCAATGAATGTATCACACAATTTATTAATATCTGGGTATAAAATATTTGATTTTCTACTGAAACTTATGATAAATTAAATATTCAAACTAATTAATAATGTAACATGCTTCCCCATTTTCTGTTACTTTTTAAAGGAATGAAGTAATAATATTTTCACCCATATAATGTTTCCTTATTTATAAGGGTTAAAGTTTCTATGGTTTTGAGAAAATGCAGAAGGAAACAAAGAAAGCTATAAAGATTATAAATGATCCTTAATATGCCACCTGTTTCTGGAGTAAAGATTTTCCTTTAGGTGAATTTAAATCATACATTTACTTTTGCCATAATAAATCATCATCATTATCTACTCACTCATGTGCACTCAAATCATGACAGGGTGAGGTGTCAGTGACTACATAAATATGAATATTCTACACATAATCAAAATTGCTATATAATGACTAACATCATGCCTAAAGGGAAAAGTAAGACTTCCAGCAAAAGATGCATGAAGGGATTTGGTTCAGTCACGTTTTAACTAGAAAGTAGAAGTTATTTCTGAAGACATCAACCTTAATCATGCCAAAGTATTTGCAATCGGCATTAGACTATTTTTCCAAGTCTGGGATCAAATATTGTAAAATGTTGGGCTCAAAGTATACCTGCTGTTTTATCTTTACAGAACCCAACAGTTTTTATTTTAATTCAGTGAAATGGTTCATTGTATTGGCAGTTCCCATTAAGTAGGGTAAAGAATGGGCTTATAAAAATGGTATTCCTTTCTCTCCTGATTATGTCAACTTAGAGGACAAATGTGAAAAAATACTGCATAATTTTAAAAATATCTTGCATATTTAAGCATTTCAACTGTAATGCTTGATAATCAGCAGTTTTATACAATTTTATTCATGAAAAATATAAAACAACCTGAACTTTGACAGGACAATAAATAATGTTTATATACAATGTGATAATATTACATCATTATAATGCATATTAACTAACAAATTGTAGTAACTTTTTTTTTTTTTTTGTGGTACCGGGGATTGAACGCAGGGGCGTTCTACCTCCGCGCTATGTCCCCGGCCCTATATTTTTATGCTTTATTTTGAAACCGGGTCTCACGAAGTTGCAGAGGGCCTCGCTAAGGAAAGAGAGAGAGAGAGAGAGAGAGAGAGAGACAGGGAGAGAGACAGAGTGAGAGCTGAGGCTGGCCGCGAACCCGGATCCTCCGGTCTCCGCCTCCCAAAGTACTGGGATTACAAGCGTGCGCCACCACGCCCGGCTACAAATTGTAGTAACTTGGAAACAGGTTCATGGTAAAATGTGACAAGAGAATAAAACAAGTCCTCAGTAAAATATGGGTTCAATCATATAAGAAAAAATGCACTGAACATATACCCAAAGCTATTGTCATGGTGTCTATTTCTAAAAGTTAGTGATGACTTTATTTCCCTTTGGAATATTTCAATTAGCAAATTTTTCAAATTGAAACATATTTTTTTTAAATTTGCACAGGGGTCATGAAATATGTAATCAGAAAATGTATCTTTTTATTGACAGCTTATCTATGTTCCTTTGAGCATTGCCCATTTGAACACACTGATGCACCACCAGAATTCAGTACACATACACTGTTCCATGCCCTGACAAGATTTCAATACCTTGAAAAGCACTTGGTGTTTCATTCTTGACATTTCAACGATTAAAGGTAGAATGCAGGAAGGCTTGCCAGAGCCTGTTCTCTTATGGTGTCTGTTGTCATGGACCTATACTAACTGCATCAGTTTGATTGATGAGCAAGAGGATGATGATGGCCATGCACAGGAGAGTTGGCCAGTCATAGAAAGAGCTTGATTTCCTACAAGGTGAGGAATAGACTGTGAGGTGGAACTTAGGGGTGGCAGCTTAAACCTTGTTCTGGTACATATCCAGTCAATTGATCCACAGCACCTCATTAGCCTCTCTATACCTGATTTCACTGTGTAATATATATTAAAAACTGTATATATGACAGGCACAGTTTTGCACCTATTACTCCATGCCCTACACTGTGCGACTTTTGTTCCAGAAAGGAATAAGATTCAATGCTATCATCTGTGCAGTGAAGAAATGTGAGGCCAATTTCTTGGCTTTTTTCCCACAACTTGTGAAGGTGGAAATCGTTATTTAATATTAATAAAATCTGGCTTTTTGACTTTCTACTGCACAATTTTGTCTTTTAAAAATAAGCAAAATTATTCAATCTTTTAACACATTTCATCAGCCTTCCTTTCAGGTGTGATGAGTAACTTTGTCTTTATGATTGCATGTAGGTGATTTCGGGACTATTAATTTGATGAAATCAAAAGGCAATAGATTTCAAAAGAAGAAAGATCAAAATTCAAAAGCATTCCATGTGAGTTTTAAAAAAAGAAATGACTATATCTATGAAATAATAAACTTTTTTATTGGTGCACTGTAATTTTACACCCTACTGATGTACAGAGTGACAGGAATATACATACACACAACTCATGGAGCATTTCCCTCTGTGCCCCCCCTCCCTCCCCTTCCCCCTTCAAATGTCTCTGAAATTGGCATTGGTAGTTTAACATACATATATAGCATTATTTCAACTGTTACCTTCTTTATGTCTCTATCCCCTCTCCCCTCTCCCCAAAATCCCCTCAATCACTCCACTGGAGTTTCTGATTATCTATCTGAGGTTACCCTTATTTCCCAATTTCTATCTAGCTTCCCCATATGAGAGAAAACATACAATAATTTGCTTTTTAAGACTGGATAATCTCACTTAGCAAAATATTCTCAAGTTTTCTACATTTTCCTGCAAATGACACAATTTTGTTCTTTATAGCTGAGTAAAATCCCATTGTATGAATATACTACAATTTTGTGATTCATTCATCTGTTGTTGGACACCTAGGCTGGTTCCATAATTTAGTTGGTGTGAATTTTGCTGCTATAAAATGGATATGCATGTATCACTATAATATTCTGACTTTGATTCCTCTGGAAGGATGCCTAGGAGAGGTATCACTGGGTCAAATGGTGGTTCCATTCCCAACCTTCTGGTCTCCATAGTGGTTGTACTAGTTTTTTAGTTTCACCAACAGTGAATAATAGTTCTTTTTCCCCACATCCTAGCCATTATCGAAATGGCCATCCTACCAAAAGTGATCTACAGATTCAGTGCAATCACTACTAAAATACCAATATTCTTTACTTATCTAGAAAAATCAATCATGAAGTTCATATGGAAAAACAAAAGACCTGGAAGAGTCAAAGTAATTCTCAGTCATAAGAACCATGCCGGAGGTTCATCATAATACCTGATTTCAAATTATACTACAAAGCACTAGTAATAAAAAATGCTTGATATTGGCACCAAAACAGAGAATAGAAGATGATGCAGAAACCCTTATGTTTATAGCTAGTTGATTTTTAATAGAGGTCCCAAAACATATGTTGGAGAAAAGACAGTCTTTTCAACAAATGGTGTTGGGAAAGTTGATTATCCATTTGTAGAAAAATGGAATTAAACCCCAACCTCTCACTTTGTACAAGTCAACTTAAGATGGATCAAACACCTAGAAATTATACCAGAAACTTTGAAACTACTAGAAAAGGGCATAGAACCAACACTCCAACATATTGGTACTGATAGAAATTAGTCAATAAGACCCTCAAAGCTCAGTAAATTAAAATGAAAATTAATAAATTAGGTGACATTAAATTTAAAAACTTCTGTGCACCAAAGAAAACCCTCAAGAGTCTAAAGAACGAGGCTACATAATGGAAGAAGATCTTTGCCAGCTACCCCATTGATAGAGGACTGATATCTAGAATGTACAAAGAATTTAAAACACTCAACACTAGAAAAGCAAATAACCCAATCAAAAAATGGGCAGTTGAAATGAATAGACACTTACAAATGGCCAACAAATACATGAAAAAATGCTCAACATCATTAGCAATCATGGAAACGCAATTCTAAACAACACTGAGATTCCATCTAACTCCAATTAAAATGACAATCATCAAAAACACAAACTACTTTATTGATATATAAGGAAATTCACTGGAGAAAAGGTGATCTACTGAGATGGGGGTTATACAGAGGGAAATACACCGTGTGCTGTGTGCAAGTATGTTTGTATCACTTTGAATCTTACTATGATATATAATTGCATTGCATCATTAAAAGTGTGAAAAAATATCTACTGAAGATAAAAATTAAGAAAACACAATATATTTGTTTTCTGGTATCTCATAGGTTTCATGATATGATAGGCAGAAAATTTAAAGTCAAAAAATATTTTGTGTCCAGGCTGCATTTTAACTCTCCACATATTACATGTAAGGTGAATTTTTCACTGTTTTAGACTCATTAATTTAATTCTACTAATAACACCAACAGATACTATGCATGTGTGTGAGAGAGATTAAGTGGATATTAGTGATAGATTAGAAAAAGGTAGAAGAGAAGGAACTCACAATTATTGGCTTTGAACAACCCTTCACAAGTTTATCAAGGACTACAGCAGGAGGCCACTTTCATAGTCATATTTCCCCCATTACTACTAACTTTCAGTCTTTTACTACTGTGGTGAAGATAATATCAAAACTTCTATTGGAAAATTATTGTTATTTCCCATCTCAGCTACAACATCTTCATTATATTGGGGAGACATGCAGCCTATGGCACGTTCTGCTGTTTGCTACACTCTCATCCTAGTTCATCTCCATTTAGGTCTTATGTTCATCACTCCCAAATTTATCTGTTCATAACTGATACCTGAGTGGGAGTCTAATATCCAGTAGCCTTTCATTCATCGGTATTTGGATGTCTAGTAGACATCGCAAATTTAATTTAATCCCAACCCTACAAAGAACTACTGATCCCATACGCACCCTCTCTGTCTTTCCCATCTCGGTTATTGGCAATAACTTCTACCAGCTTCTCAGGTGAAAGTCTCTCCATCATCTTTAATTTTCCTTTCCCTTTCCTTCATCCTCCAGCGTATGACCTACTTCAATTTTTTTTATCTCAGCTACACTGAGGTTTAATTGACAAAAACTATATATATAGTTTGTACGACATGACTTTTGGATGTTTACATACATTGTAAAATGTTTATTAAAGTCAAGCTAGTTAATGTATTTATCTCACATAAAACTTTTTTTTACAATGAGGACATTTAAGATCTATCTTCTTATCAATTTTCAAGGGTCTATTATATTATTACTAACTATAATCGACATGCTCTAGAATATATCTCCAGAATTTATTGATCCTATATAACTGAAACTTTGTATACTTCATCAACATCTCTCTAGTCCCCATACTGACTAGTCCCTGGCAAACACCGTTTTACTCTTGAACTCTATGAGTTCAACTCTTTTAGATTTCACTCCTACGTGGGGTCCTACAGCATTTGACTTTGTGTACTTGGCTTATTGCACTTCGAAAAAGTGTCTACCACGCTCATCCTTGCTGTCACAAATGACATTCATACATGCACACAACATCTTTTGGTGCAGTTCCCTCTTAAACCCTATCCCCCTGCTCTCTACCCCCATACATGCTAGTAAGCTTCTTAGTGATACCTTGATAGTGTCATATATAGACATAAAGTTATTTAGTCTGTTTTCTTCCTCAGGCCTCATTTTTCCCTCTCCCCTCAGCCCTCCTCCAACCTTTTCCACTGTTCTACTGGTCTTATTCCTTATTATTATTGCACTTTTTTCTTTCCTATTTTCTCTCCAGATTCCACATAATGAGGGAAAACATGGGACCCTTGAATTTCTGAGACTGGCTGATCTTACTTAGCATAATATTCTCTAGTTCCATCCATTTTTCTGCAAATGACACAATTTTGTTCTTTTTTATGGCTGAGTAAGCCTCCATTGTGTGTATATAAACATCATCCTGTTTTGTTTACTATAGTATATTTTGATACAAGGTATTGTAATGCTACCAGGTTTTGTTTATGTTTTTCTCAAGATTGCTTTGGTTATTTGAAGTCTTTTGAACTTTTATATGAATTTTGGGATTTTTTTCTATTTCTATGAAAATATCATTGGGATTTTGATAGGTACTGCCTTGAATCTGTAGATTGCTTTGGGTAGTATGAATATTTACATTTTTTCATATTATGAACACAGGATATCTTTCTATTTATTTGTAGCTTATTCAATTTCATTCACTAATATTTTATAGTTTTCAAAGCACATGTCCTTAACTCCTTTGGTTAAATTTATGAGGCCAGCATTATTCTTATACCAAAGACAAAAAAAGGATATAATGAAAAAACTATAGGCTAAAATTATTGATGCAAAATTTCTCCACAAAATAGTAGCAAACCTTTTAGCAAATCTTCACTATGATCAACAACATTTATTCCAGGGACACAAGAATATTTCAACACATGGAAAACAATAAATTTTATACACCACATTAACAGAATGAAGGATAAAATATCATATGATAATCTCAATAAATGCAGAAAAAGCATTTCACAAAACCATTCATGATAAAACTCTCAATAAATTAGATATAGAAGAAATGAACCTCAATAGAATAAAGGGCCGTATATCACAATCCCACAGCTAATATCAGTGTCAAAGGTGAAGAGATGAGAACTTTTCTTCTAAGATCAGGAACAAGACAAGGATGCCCACTGTAGCTACTTCTATTCAATATAATTCTTAAAGTCCTAGCCAGAGGAATTGTACAAGAGAATGGATAACAGACATCCACATTAGAAAAGAGGAATATAAATTATTTCTACCATGTAGAGAACATGATCACATATGTATAAACTCTTAAGACGCCACCCAAACACTGTAAAACTATTAAATTCAGTAACTTTACAAGATGCAAAATTAGTATAAAATGTTTCAATACATTAACAATAAACTATCTGAAAAAAAATCAAGAAAATAATCTCATTTACAAGAACATAACGAAACACTTAGAAATAAATTTAACCAAGGAGACGTTAAAGTATCACAACTTTAGACACTCTCCACATGGCCATCACTGTAAGTGCCAAAAAGTTGAAGACGATGTTATTAGTTACCAGTTTTAATAGAACAGACAAATCACATCCAAATAGTCATTCTAGGAACATCTGACAAAGAAAAATAATCAGAAAAACAATTTCAGGGACACAGAATTATTCAGCTGCCATTAAGAACAGAAGGCTTCTATAATCAAAATAATTCTGATATATTGGGTTTAGCAGTTTAATAGTTGGTTTGGTGCTGAGTTTCTCAGAGACTTTACTATGGTGATATTCATCAAGAACTTCACAGATAGGGATCTAGCTTGAAAGATATTCAAAGCACATTTGGACATAAAACTCTTTTACTTGAGAAGAACTCCATAACACATTGGAAAACAACAACTTGAACCGTTTTTTAGTCCTACATTTGAATGCCCTTCTTAGCTCAAGGTGTTCACTCAGCATCAGATTTGTTGGTGATGGTGTTGCTGCTGCTTCTGTTGTTGCTTTATTCTTGAATCTGTTCATCTTCCCAAACTCTAAATACTGGCATATCTTAGGACTCACTTCTTTTTTGCTTGTTTGTTTGTTTTTTGGTTTTACTGGGGATTGAAACCAGGGTGCATTCTACCTCGGAACTACACCCCAGCCCTTTTTATTTTTTGTTTTGGAAAAGGGTCTTTCTCGGTTATTAAGAGTCTCTGTGCTACTGAGGCTGTTCTGGAACATGCAATCCTCCTATCAGGCTTCCTAAGTAGTGGGATAGGACTCAGTTCTTCAAATTCTTTTTCTCTACTCTCACGTGACTGTGTAATTGTTTCACTCCCATCAATGTAAACACTGGATATACTCAGAACTCTCCTGTGTCTATCTGTTAACAACTATTCTTCATTTCCTCCTGGACATCTCTGCTTGGATAAGTGAAGAAGTACCTCTAAGGTAACACTTCAGTTCCCCCATCCCAATCACCTCTTTGGTTTTCATTTTTGTAAATGGCAATTTACTACTTACTTATTAATCATTTATTTATGTATTTATTATTTATTTATTTATTTATTTATTTTGTGATGCTGTGGATGGAACATAGGGCAGTCTACCTTCGAGCTAACCCCCCAGTCCTATTTTATTTTTTATTTTGAAACAGAGTCTTCTCTCAAAATTGCTGAAAGCCTTGCTAAATGGCCGAGGCTGGCTTTGAATCTGTGATCCACCTGTCTCAGGCTTCCAAGTATTGGGATTATAGGTGTGTGCCACCACACTCAGCTAGTTTTTTCCCAGTAACTTAGGCAAAAAAAAACCAAAGAATTCAGTTGGGTTTAAGTTTCCTCTTCTTTTCTTGGAATTTAGCTCCTATTTAATTACTGTGGTATTAACATATATAAATATATATGTTAATATATATATATATATATATATATATATATATATATAAATTTCTTCCCAGGCCACTAATTTATGCCACACAAGCATCACAAGCCATATCCCTCCATAACATTCTGTAATTGTTTTCTATGTCACAATAATAACCAGAATCCTTACTGTGTCCTATAAGTTCTTACACAACTTACTCTAGGCTATTCTTAGCTCAGGTCCCTCCACTTTCCTTTCTTGCAACTTTTTTTTTAACAGAGATGTTCTCTTTGCTGTTCATAAAATATACCAACCACCCTCCTACCCAGAGGCCTATGGACTTGTTTTATTTGGTGTTAAATGCTCTCTTCAACAATTTTCTTATAGCTTGTTCATGTAGTTTAAGTTTTGGCTGAAACACTGACTTATCAGAGAAGTTTCATTGGCCTGTTTGAAAGAAGTACTTCTTGTTTCCCATAATTTGCCTTTTCTTTTTTTATATCAGACTTTACTTTTCTTCACACTACTGGTGTTTGCTATGTTTACATGTCAATTTGAGCAGGCGATCATGCCCAGTTGTTTGGTCAAGCACTAGTCTTGAGGCTTCTGTGAAGACTCGTGGATGTGGATAATAATTACCATTGGTTGACTTTAAGTAAAACGGATTAGCCTTAGAAATGTCGGAATATATGCCAAGTTGAACCTCGTCCAATTAGTTGAAGATCTTAAGAGCAAAAAAAAAAAAAAGAAGGAAAAAAAAATGAGATTTCCCAGAGAAGAAAGATTTCTGGGTCAGGACAGAAACATAAAAATCTTATCTGAACTTTCAGGCTGCCTGCCTGCCCTGCAGAGTTCAGACTCAAGACTACAATATTAACTCTTGCCTGAGTTTCCAGCCAGCTGGCCTGCACTACAAACGTTTACCAGCCCCCAAAATCATATAAACCAATCCCCTCAAATAAGTCTCTTTAGTCATACACACCCTGTTAGTTCTGTTTCAAGGAGAGTCTTGATCAATATGACTACTTGATGGCTTTTGTCATATGTGTATCTGTTCCTTTGTGTAGATTCTCTCCCACCTCATTAGACTGGAAATTCATTAGACAGTACTTTTGTCTCTGTGGTTCGCTTTTACTTCTCATTTTCTAGGAATGTGCCAGTAACATAATAGTCCCTCAATAAATAAAAAAATAAATTTGTTTTTTGAACCACTAATATCAGAGCAATGAAAGCAAAGTAACAACAAAACAGAATAAATAAACAAATAGTACTTCCTCAATGAAATTGCTGTGTGCCTGTTAAGTAAATTTGCAGGTATTTCTAAAAAGTGATCTGTAGGTGCCCATATGAAAAGTGTAAAATTAATTAACAATATCATTTGATGTCTCTTCTCATTTATACCCACAATCAAACTATTTGTGCATACTTAAAAGTGGCAGGAATTTTTACCTTTGTGACATTTAATTCTAATAAAAATCTTAAAAGACAAGTGATCATATTTATCTTTTATATATACTGCAATTTTATTTCATAGCACACATGAAGTTAGCATGTAGGAAATTTAAATGAAACAGAGTAAATATAAGAAAGCTAAGACTCATAATATTAAGACATAATTTTTTGTAGAGCTCATTTAAATATGGATTTTGGTATTAGAGTTAGTGTATATAATCAGAGGAAACAAGTATTCTGGCTTTTTTTATCAATTTTTCAATGCAACTGCGTGAATTCTTTCCTCTTCTGTTACAGAGGAGCAGATGCATTACGGTTCAGTTTGGTTGTAAAGAATGAGATAATTCACATTACAGCTCCTCTCATAATTTACAAGTATAGAATTTTAAAAGTATAAACTTGTAATTCTTAAATTCATTCTTGATTTCAAAACCCACAACCAAATACGCAAGTTTTAAATTGACCTATAGACACACGTCTATGATTTGATTATGCCTATTAACCTATGGCTTGATATATAAATATATAGAGAGATAAGAACAAAATCTGAAAAATGATTGACTAGTTGATACCCTGATGTTACTAAGAGTATAATTAGCTCCGGTAGAATGACTTCATATCAGCTTTGGACTTCTTCAGTCCTAAGATTATAAAGTTTACAAGAAGCTCTCACGTGACTTTCTGCCTTCATTACACTGATTTATTGCTCTAAATCATTTTAACTTAAAAGCATAGTTCCTATTTATTTTCGTAGGAATTGTATTTACCCATTTTTGTTTATTATCGAAAATTTAACTTTATTTTTAGTTCACTCTGACTTCACTGATTTTGTTATGATGAATTCAACGAGCATAAAACCTGCCGGTAACCACCTGTTTCGTTCCATATACTGATTACAGTACAAGTAAAACAAGCAAAAATGCTGATTATGCTAAAGACATTTTTAACAACCAGATATTAAGTCTTGACTTTTTTTTCCTTGGTCGTTTCTGCCACATTATATAATGGGTACTCAGTAAATGTGAATGAAATATGAATTGCTTCAAAATCTGATTTGGCCATCTCAAAGAAACAAAAATAACATTTAAAAACCCCACAAAACTAAGTCATTGAAATTCTATTTAGCTAGTAATTTATAAAAAAAAACTGTACATACATGTGAGAGCTGGTCTCAATTATCCTGATAATATTCTCCACATCAGCATTCAATTTGTAGTTTGGGTGTGTTTTCAAACTATTCCAACTATTTCATTGCAATAATTGTTAGCCCGTCTGGATACCCAAACTTGCTTACTTGCTTACAATTTTTACTAATAACTATACTTGAAGGTAGGAATATTTCAAATGCTTGTATTTTCATCGTAGCATTTGGCAATATTGGGGGAATATTTTACAGTCTCCACTATTCAAAGGAAAACATTGTCTTTGCCTTTAATGACCAAAGCATTTACTTTTTCTTGGAAATGTTTGCAGCCGAAGAAAAAGGTTTTCATTTAAAACGTAAACATTTTGGCTGTTAGGGTGGTACCAAATAAAAGATTCCCTGATTGCCTTAAATGAGCCATTTAGAAAACCCTTGCCAATGTAGACACAGCCAGCCGGTATTCCACAACGTGTCAAAGTGTTCCACCCTCTTTGGTGCTTTGTAAATCACACCAGGGATTTGAGTAAATTAAGTTGGCTTTTTCACTGGAAACCAGATGTTGCACCTCCACTGCGTTTTACTTGGGGAAACAATGTATTATTAAAGTGACTATGAGCCGTGCAATCAGGAAGAAATATCACATCTGGCTGTCAGAATAAACGCCAAGGTTTCAACCTGCTGCAGCAGAAAGTCTTCAAGGTAACACTCAGCCCCCTACGAACTGAAGTCTGGAGTGATATAGGGTGATGACTCAATTTTCTAGGTTCTAAGGGAATGTGATAGACTGCAGAGTACAGTCAAAAGCACCCCAGCTAGACTTAGGAACTAGATCTGGTTGTCTAGATGAAATGGTATGTGTGTGTGTGTGTGTGTGTGTGTGTGTGTGTGTGTGTGTGTGTGTGGTGAGAAACCCACGTCAATATATCGAACTTAAATCGGAGTCCTCACTTGCAGACAGTGCATCCCGATAATAAAGGAAGAGTGATCAATCAATGTAGAATGTATGAGAAAGAGAGAAAAAGAGGGAAGTTAGATGTGTGAAGGAATGGAGGGAAATAAGGACAGGAAGGAGGAAGGGAAGGGAAGGAAAAGGAAGGGAAGGAAGGAAGGAAAGAAGGAAGGAAGGATATTTAAAAGGCGGAAGCCCTTTTAATCAACTCTAATATATGTCAAAGACTCCCCGGACTGTAGCTATAAATTATTACAGTTTTTTTTTACCCACAGGATTCCCAATTACTAAGTGATTAATCACCTTAAGAATACACCAGTTTTTCTGGGCATCCTCAAAGTACCATCTCACAGGTAGAAACAACTAGTCCACTGCAGTCACCACAAAGGGTCTTTCCTGTTCCTCTCTTCTTCCTCCTACATGTACTAGTCCCTTGCAATGTCCACGAAGCTAAATGCTGGAACTTTTCTGCCATTGTTCATTATGAGGCCCATGATATTTTTTTCCTAAGAATACTAAATTGTAGATGTTATAGTTTGTATATCTCAAACTATACCTTGTATTCCAAGATACCTTGAGATATAAGATATTGATAGTTTTTATGAAAGAATAGGATAACTACCTCTTTTCTGATTCAATGCCGTATTATACCAAACTCTGGGCACAAGCACTGATAATCATCAGTTTCAGGCTCATAATCTTCTTTCTTTTTAGCCCTTTCTTCTCTACCATAGGAAACCAAACCTAAACCCTGGGCTGGCCTTGGAGTGCTCAGTTTCTCTCTACTGTACTCGGTCTTCCACTATTAGCACCATACCTTATACTAGTTGGTTTTATGTGTTAACTGGAGTGGATCAGAGAATACCAGATATTTAGGTTAACATTATTTCTGGATGTGACTGTAAGGGTCTTTCCAGGTGAGATTAGCTTTTGGTCTTTTTTTTTTTTTTTTTGCGGTACCGGGGGTTGAACGCAGGGGTGTTCTACCTCCGCGCTATGCCCCCGGCCCTATTTTTTTTATACTTTATTTTGAAACCAGGTCTCACGAAGTTGCGGAGGGCCTCACTAGGGGGAGAGAGAGAGAGAGAGAGAGAGAGAGCTGAGGCTGGCAGCCAACCCGGATCCTCTGGTCTCCGCCTCCCAAAGTACTGGGATTACAAGTGTGCGCCACCACGCCCGGTTTGAGATTAGCTTTTGAATGGGAGGACTCAGTAGATTTCCCTTCCACTATGAATGGACATCATCCAATTCACTGAAGGCCTGAAAAGAACAACAGAAGTGTAGGAAGATGGAATTTGGTTCTCCTTCTTTAGCTCACTACTTGAACTGGGATTTCCCATCTCAACTACCCCTGACATAATCCCTGACAGATTTGCACCATCAACTCTGATCCTCATGCATTTAGACTCAGACTAAATTACACCACTGGTGTTCCTTGGTCTCCAGTTTACAGATGGCAGATTGTGGGACTTCTCAGCCAATTTCTTAAAATAAACCACATGTCCGTGTGTGTGTGTGTGTGTGTGTGTGTGTGTGTGTGTGTGTAGGTGTATGGAGGGGTGTCTCCCCAACTAATACACCCTTTCACTTTCTATTCCAAACTCTTAACTCTTCCAAAGTTTCAAAGGAAAGTTATCTTCATGTGGCATTGAATGTTTAAATACACAGGAAACTCATGTGCCTCTCAGTTTTTACTAAGAGCTCACAGATAAGGTAATAACATATATACATATTTATGTATTTCTAATTTCTCAACTCCATACACTTTACATTACAATTCCAATTACATATGAAGTCTTTTTTTCCAATTATCCACATCATATCTCTATAATTTTACTAAAATAATATCACAGGATTTTCTGAAACATAGATGTTTTTATATTATATCTTTGCTCCCTATTAAGCGAGCAAAGATATTGATGATCAATATTTGAGAAATATTTTAAATTATTTAATATCTTTATTGAATTCACTGATTTTTTGGTGGATATATTAGTTATCTCCTGCTGAGTAAGAAATTACTCCAACACATGAAAGTTTGACAGCAAATATTCATTACCACACTATTTCTGTGAGTCGAGAATTCAGAAGCAACTTAGCCAAGTGATTGTGGCTCAGGTTCTTTAATGAAATTGTAGTCAAGATGTTGACGGGTGCTACATTCACTTAAAGACTTGCCTGGGACAGAAGATAGCTCTTAAGATGTTTTGTCAGCATAGCTCTTGGCAGGAGACCTTATTTCTGACCATATGGACCTCTCCTTAGGGTTAGTCCAGCATTGTCAAAATATGGCCGGTGGCTTCTCTAAGAGAGTTCTAGCCAAGATGGAGCAAGGAGGCAGACCAATACCTTTTATGATCTTATTCTAGAGCCCCGATACCATCATATATGCCACGTTATCTTTATTATAAATTAATCACTAAGTCCAGTCCATACTTACAAAGAGGGGTATCAAGTTATACCTCTTGAGAAGTACCAAAGATATTTTGGATATATTTTTTAAAATCCTTCTACACTGTTGGTGGGATTGCAAATTAGTACAACTGATAAGGAGATGGGGATATTGCAAGGGAATTGAAGTCAGAATATTATAGCCATACTTGCATATCCATATTTATAGCAGCACAATTCACAATAGCCAAACTATGGAATCAGCCTAGAAGTCTGTCAACAAACGAATGGACGACAAAACTATGGTGTATACACACAATGGAATTTTATTCCGCCATAAAGAAGAACAAAATTATGAAATTTTCAAGAAAATGGATGAAACTAGAGATCATGCTGAGTTAGATCAGCCAGTTTCAGGAAGTGAAGGTTCACATGTTTTCATTCATATGTGGAAGCTAGAAAGAAATTGGGAAACAACAACAACAAAAAGATAAATGAGGGAAGATACTAGTAGAATAGCAGAAGAAGATTTGGGGAGGAAGGTGAAGAGGTGAAAGGGGACAATTAATGAAGGAAACAAATCAAACAATGTTATGTTCACATCTGAAGTTATCAATACCAATTTCTTTTTCTTTTTACTTTTTTTTTTTTTTTGCGGTACCAGGGATTGAACACAGAGGCGTTCTACCTCCGTGCTACGCCCCTGGCCCTATTTTTTTATACTTTACTTTGAAACCGGGTCTCACGAAGTTGCAGAGGGCCTCACTAGGAGAGATAGAGATAGAGAGAGAGAGAGAGCGAGAGAGCTGAGGCTGGCCGCGAACCCAGATCCTCCGGTCTTCGCCTCCCAAAGTACTGGGATTACAAGCGTGTGCCACCACGCCAGGCTTCTTTATCTTTTTTATGTATGGGGAGGGTGAGGGAGCGGGGCGATAACCGGATGGAAAAACACCAAGTGCTATGTGCAGGTATGATTCTATCGTGCTGAACCTTCTTATGATGTATAATTATAATACACCAATAAAAAAATAAGAATAAGAAAATAAAAACATAGTAGAAATGTGTAAAGTATTTGACAAAGGTTAAGAAATAATATGACCAAGATTGAATGAATTCAGGTTTCCATCATTGGAGATTCAATATAAAAGACCACTCTTTGATCTAAGAAGGAAAATGTCTGACTAGAAAATAATATCATTTGGCTGAAATCTACATTTGGATATGTGTCGCAAGTTTTAGTTTATTTCAAAGGTTTTACTTGTCTCAAGACAAAATTTATTCTCAGTCACTTGGTTCTCTTGGTGGTTGTTATGTGTGCCCAATCTCTTTTCCAGTAAATGATGAGAAACCCCTTGGCTTCAAGGATAGTGCCTGAATTGACAGCTGGTCCTTTGGAATGGCCTGGACAGATCACTTATATGGGACATGGGACTGGCAAACATGATTTTCTGATTGGGAAGACATAATAACACAGCCTGAACATATTGCTATTGGCAGCACAGTTCAAAGCACCCCAAAGGGCTAGAGGAATGTTAGAAGATGAGTGAGTATATACCAACGTAATAAATTACATTATGATAAAATTCCATTCGATAATTATAGCTTAGGAGCCTTTCAGCGTAACAGCAATATTAGGCTATTTCATTTCTTTCTTTCCTGATATTAGCAGCTTAATGTGTATGTGGCAAAATGGATAGCAGACATCTGGTTTAGCAGAAGTGAGCATCTAGAGTAGCAGCGTGGGCAGCAAATTTTTATATTATTAGCAATTCAGATTCAAGCATCAGATCGTTGTGGTATTGAAATCACTTACTAGAATATGCTTGGAGGCCAAAACTTTCCTTAGCAAAACTTTCAATGATTTTTTAAGCAAAACAATATGATGTTTGTCAGTGTAGGTATCAGAATATACTGTCCAATGACATTAAAATTGTTTAATAAGCAGTTATAGCTTTAGTATCAAAATACAATATCAAAGTTCATTTGAGCTACAGATGAAGCAAAATATAGTAAAACGGCCCTCCTGCTGCTGTTATTCCAACTCTAATATGGTCATGACAAACCCTGAGAGGTCAGCATTTAGGAGAAATCTTGTCTTTCATCTATTCTAATTCAACTTCCAATTCCTTAACCTGGAGGTTGTTTTCACTTTCCACTCAAGTACCAGTTATGAGATATAAAAGTGATTTGTTATCAAATTCAACCACAGAAAGTTAAATCCTAGTCTTTCTTCTTCTCTCGAATAATAAAGCATTCTCCTAATGGAATTATCAGGTGCAGCCAGTATAAAATTACGTCTTGCTATGTATTGGAATGAAATATTGATCCTTTAGAAGGCTTCCTGAACTTTGATGTCACACAATTGTAGGACCTGTTTTTATTTTTTTGTAAATAGCATCAGCTTCAGTTAGATTTTGGTATGTAACAAAAATCTCAACAGAGCACTTATTGACCTAAAACACCACCGCCATGTATTTGACTCATGATTCATTGAGTGAGCCAATGATTCATCTGGCCTGAACCAGCTCAGCTGAGAGCTGCTGACCTTTTTTATGTGTCTGTGGTTATTTGGCAGGATGGCTGAAGGCTGGATGATCTAGAATTCTGTCGTTCCTATACAGATGGCAGTTGGTAGCCAGTCACCCGGGGCACTGGGAGACTGGGCCCATGTGTCTCATTATCTAGCTGTAGAGTTCAAGCTTTGTAACATGGCTGTCACATGATTCCCTCAAGCAAGAAGGGAAGCAGAGCTCTGCTGGACCATGTCAGCGGATGGCTCGTTAGTCAAAGCCTGTGACGTGGCTGACCCAGATGCAAGGGTAGGAAGGAGAGGCTCCAGGTGTTGACAGGACAATCTGGCATGTCACCATGTGAGGACAGTAAAGAATTCACCACAATCTTTACAGTGAACAACCATCATCTTGTCGCAAATTTTGTAAGAATGTATGAATCTGGTAGGGTTCACGAGTGGTATTTAAGAGTGAAATGGCATAGTTTTGGTGTCAAAAAATGAGCTGTGCATAGTAGTACACACCTGTAATCCCAGAGACTTGGGAGTCTGAGGCAGGAGGATCCCAGGTTCAAGGCCAGCCTGGGCAACTTGGTAAGACCTTGTCTCAAAGTAAAAATAAGAAATAAAAAGCTCTGGTGATATAGCTTAGAGGAAGAATGCCCCCAAGTTTCATCCCTAGTAACACACACACACACACACACACACACACACCACATACACACACACACACACACACACCACATACACACACACACACATATGATGTGACCTTTTACTTAATTCATTGATTCATTCCTACAAACATTATATATTTACTGAATAGGTAGATTATTCCAGGTATTCATTTACTATTTATTGATTTATTGAATATTTATATTTTTGAGTGTGTTTCATGTTCTAGGTGCTATTCTGCACTCTAGAAGTTCACAAAAAACAAAACAGGAATAAAGAGGACAAGATTTTGCTCTCGTGGAATTTGAATTCCATATAAACTAACACACACACACACACACACACATGCACACACACGTACATCACATACATGGTAGAAAGTTTTTAGAAAGGAGAAAAACAAAAGAAAAATTCCCTGGCCATGGATGGCTAGGGAAATCCTCTTTGAAGAGGTGATACGTCAGTGGATGCCTGACCACAGGGAGGAATCTGCCCTTTAAACTGGAGATCCTGGCATAGGGGGGAGAACAGATGTCCAGGAGCAAATCCTGAGGCAAAGATGAGCTAAGGAAGAGGGTGCCAGGAAAGGAGAGGAGGACTAGATCAGGCCCACACCTTGAATACTGGATTTAGGAGTTTATGCCCATTTTCAGTCACTAGTGACACAGTCTAGAAAGGAGAGGTGTGGGACACGAAGCTCAGCTAGTCATATCCCCTTTTTTTGTAGAGTCATGATTTAAGACCCATGTTTTAAACAATGTTTTTCTTTCATGAACTTTTTAATCTACACTAAGCAGGAGAGATGCATCAGGTCCAGAGTAGCATCTACTATGGCACAGAGTGCAGGAGACGGAACCCGTTCCTTAGTCTAGGGAGAACTTAGGATTCATAGGCTGGTAAGGATTCATATTCTTGCTGAGGGAATGTTTTTTTTTTTAAATAGGGTAGACAATGCTTATTGAAGAATATGCACATATTGCTTGACTCATAAGAAAATATATTACATCAGCTATAAAAAGATTATAAGGGTATATGCAGGGATATTTTATTTTATTTTTTGGTACTGGGGATTGAACTCAGGGGCATTCTACCTCTGAGCTACATCCTAAGCTCTTTTTCTTTATATTGGAACAGGGTCTCACTAAGTTGTTGAGGGTTTTACGAAATTGTTGAGGCTGGATTTGAAGCTGTGATCCTCCTGTTTCAACCTCCCAAGTGCTGGGATTATACGCAATCGCCACCACACCAGGCTACAGGGTTTTTTTTTTTTTTAATTTAAACCCATAGTAAGACCTAGTAGATATTATATTCCTTCCTTTAAAATAATAAATAAAAATACACACATATAACACCATCCATCCCACTGGGTGGGACCCACAAAAGGTTTTATATAATCTATTCATTGTCTGAATTCCCCAGACTGCTATTAACACTATACTTTGACTTCCAGCATCCTCATTCCTTAATATCCTTTGTCTTTGGAACCGGCGCCTCCCTATCAGAAACACAAATGTCAGTTTAATCTTTTTTTATTACACATATGTCCAATATTTCAGATCACACTTGCCAACATTAGTGTGACATGTCTATTTATGATTACATTTATAAGATATGGATTCAGTCCCCCTTTGATTATCTGTTATAGCAGCAGTGTGATTGAAAAAAAATACATGCCAAGAAAAATTATCTAATTTATGGTGCTTTTTAAATGGTAGAGAAAAATCCTCTATTAGTCCACAGAAAAGAAAGATGACTACCATTCTGCAAAATAACAAAGGTAAAAAAAATCTTAATTTATTTGGGGCCCACAAGTCTATTTATTTTAAAGAAATCACACATTTTGTTCATTGCAATTGCTTTGCTCATTCTATAAAAAAATTAAAATCAGTGACTTGAGTATATATTTCTCTCTTCCTTTTATTATTATTATTATTATTATTGTCATTATTATTATTATTATTTTGCAGTACTGGGGATTGAACCCAGGGGCATTCTACCTCCGAGCTACACCCCCAGTCCTATTTTTTTTATTCTTTATTTTGAAACAGGGTCTCACTAAGTTGCGGAGGGCCTCAGTAAGTAGCTGAGGCTGGCAGCGAACTTCAATCCTCTGGTCTCAGCCTCCAAAGCACTGGGATTATAAGCATGCGCCACCACACCCGTTTCTCTCTCTCTTCCTTTTAGATGAATGACTGATTCATTGATTTTTGTGAGACTTGAATCTTTTTCTATACTGCTTTGTAAGTATCAAAAACTCTCTGACCCAGAATTATTGGGAAAAAGAAACATTAGGAACATGTTTAAGCTTCTTTTTACAATTTCCTTTCCCTTTCTTTCTATAATGTTTCCAATAGCATTGCTTCTCTCCCTCACCACACACAAAAACTACAACACAGAAGCTGTTTATAAATATACAAACAGATCATTCTTTTCTTACTGTTTTTCAGACTAAAATAATAAGTCATCAAAAACAGCTTAGACAAGCAGTTATTTTCAGGGCTCAGTGTGTTGTAATACTAACTGATGATGATTTCATTAGATCATGCAGAAATTCATTTTAATATTGCAGCCTTAGTACATTAATTAATATTTATCCCATTTGGGGAAAAGGGGACCAAAAATTGAAAAAAAAATAAGTTCAGTAAATATTAATAGTTTTCTAGGGCTATTGACATGTGTTCATTCAACAAACACCTATAACACCTGTTAGCTTCTTACTGTGTTCTAGATACCATGTTCTATTGGATTCTTGAAATAAAAAGTTATATGAGGTCTAATAGGAGAGATAATTTTATGAAGGATCTTGATGGCAGAAAAGGTGGACCATCTTACTGTTGCTTAGGACAGGATATGCAAACAGAGACTCCTGGAGATGCATGGATGCAGATTTAAGAGAAGATTGAAAGTTTGGCCAGTTTAAAAGACATGGATAAACAGTAGATAGAGCAGCAGCCAGTGCTGAGCACACAAGCATGGAATGCTCCTGTGGATCCTGGGTCCAGTGAGTGTTCTGATTCTGCTGCATGGATCTGAGGTCTTTTGATAGTGATGATAGGAAACAAGGCTCAAATATATTAGAAAGGGCCAATTGCTGAAGAAGTGTTTTTGTTTTTTGGGTTTTTTATAATGTCAAATTAAAGAGTTTAGCTAGGTTTGGTGGTACATGCCTGTAATCCCAGTA
Source organism: Glis glis (assembly GCA_004027185.1). Classification (NCBI taxonomy): domain Eukaryota; kingdom Metazoa; phylum Chordata; class Mammalia; order Rodentia; family Gliridae; genus Glis; species Glis glis. Next base: position 55,454 of record PVJS01000969.1, read on the forward strand.
TTTAAGAGGCTGAGACAGGAGGATAGCAGGTTTGAGACCAGCCTCAGCAACTTAGTGAGACTCTCAGCAAACTAGTGAGACCCTGTTTCAAAAGAAAATACAAAAAGGGCTGGGGGTGTAGCTAAGAGGTAGAATGTCCCTGGGTTCAATCCCCAGTATCATCACCACTACCACATATACACACATATACACAAACAAAATAAAAATTAAAGAGTTTAAATTCATCTTGACTCTATGGAAAACCATCAAAGAGTTTTGATCAGGAAGATGATTTGAAAAAAAATTAATTTGAAAGCAGTGTAGACAATAGACTGATGAGCAAGGAGATAATTTAGAAAACTTCCCTTCCTAAAGGCCTAAATAATGTTCACCTCACAGAAGAATGGGAATTAAGAAGGGACTCTTCAGACACAGAAGGTAAAAAAAAAAAACATGCTCCTAAATTAGAGTCCTAAAATTCACATTGGCTAGGCCCTATCAGTACAGGGCGACACCATGGGAATTTTTATTAGCTTTTCTATGATGCTGAATGTCCGATGGGTATTGTTATCCAATATTTTAGTCTCTATTTACATTTATACTTTACTTTGTAAAATTATACACAAGTCTCTGCAACTGCTCACAGTCTGACCCTTATCCCTTCTACATACAACAAGGGCTCAATTTTTTTTATAAAACAATGTGTACCCTTTGTTCATGAGATACATTTGGATAATGCCTGTTCTTTTCATATCTATTTCATTTTTAAAAATATAGATAAGACCTCCTAAATTAATTGTCTAAACTTCTACTACATGGTTATCTATAGTTGTAACAACATGAGTTTCAAAAGAGGGTGTGGATGACTACATCCAGGTCAGGGCAGGCTGGCTTAAAAGACTGCTAGAAAAACAGAGGTGTAGAAATTAGATAGCGCCTACCCAGTCAGCTGTGCCTGATACCCAAGAAAAGCCAACTGTTTCTGAATTAATTCTGCTCCCTCTATCTCTGCCTACTTTATCATCAGGTACCAGCGGTTGCGACAATATATTTTCTGTTTCTAATAAATCTTCTGGGTATATCAGAACACTGTATTTTAAAATGCTTTAGCAGTAACAATAGAGCTAGTAGGTGTCACATGAATGGGCTTAAGTTCTAATTGCCTGTTCTCACACACTACTCATGCAGTACTTTTTATTTATATCTTTTGGAAAAATATTCCCCACTATAATATTATCTTACCACTATAATTCTATTGAGAACATTCATATGCTTTGGCTACATAAAGAGAATATGTCAAGATATTTTTCATAAATTTCTCCGTGGTTTTACAAATGTTTCTCTCATGTACATGTAGAAGCTGATAGACATAGAAACATTTGTAGAATATGTGAAATAGACACCTACACATATGTTACATCCATACTTATATATAAAATGGTTATAGATATTTTCAACAACAAGCACTATATTTCATGACTCCCCCCATGAGCATAAGAATGCAGAAAAATATCAAACACAAATAAAAGCATCAGGATTACCGAATTGATATATTTATAATACTTTCAAAGCAGAGATTGATCTTACCATGCAGTGTTATTCTGCATAAATTTTACCTTTTAAAAAGTCATCTGAAAACATTAAAAATAACACTCTAAAGTCAATTGTTCTCTTCATTAGCTATGTGGGGTCATCTGGAAATATTTATTTTTTATCCCTAAAGCTTTCTCCATGAGAGTTTATCTCTTTGCTTTTATTTTTCAAATCTGCCTAGATCATGGAAACTCTCCAGGGCCTCTCCTCCATTCCTGAAAAATAAATTACTCTTTAAATAGACCAAGAGACTTCATGCAGATGAGTAACTGAGCTTTCTCCCCCCCCCACCATGCACATAGGTTTAGTCAATTTGATGACTTTCTATGGTTCAGATTATATTTATTTCATAAACTGAAGCTCTTCTTTTAATTAAAATTCGACACCCTTGTATTAGAGCCTAGTACTAAAGAGCAGGGGTTGGTGCTGAACACACCTGAAAACCTAATGTTCCTTCTGGGCTTAACCTGGCTTTTAATTAATATTATTACTTGTCTAAAAATAACCCACATTTCCTAGCATGCTAAAAACAGAGATCATGATAAGGCCACTTTGTGAGATCATTATGAAGTCTGAAGAACATAGTGCATATGAAGCACTTACCACAATGCTTTTCACATAGCAAAGGTGTATTAAATGTGAGCAGTAATTATTGCCACAGAAATGTGTGACCTGGATGTCTTGACATAATATGCATCTAAATGCCTCATCGTCCAGCTTTCGATCCGCTCTGACATGGAAACGTGCCACTGAGCTGCTGGGGGTCACATGAAGATCAAAGGCTATGGATAAACTTTACCATTCTGCTAAACACTTAAAATTGCTTCTAATTATGCTATTACTTGTCACGATCTATTACTTATTCCACAAATATAATTTTTGCAAATACATGTATTACCAATACACAATCACTAAATACAATGTGTTCTCTTAGTGAGCACTATTATTCACTGCTCTCAGAAGTAAAAATTTTGCAAGCTAGCAACAACCCCACGAAAACAATAAATAGCTATAAGTTTTCCCAATATATTATTCTCCATGGCTTTCCTCATTGCAAGCCCTTTAGATTTATATAGCAATGTGTTCTGTGATAGGGGAACACAGATTAGAAAATAAAATAATAGTGATAATGATAATAATAAATCTGTGAGACCTGTTTAAACTCAAGGTATTTGATTTTGTTCCAGTACAAGGACAAAGATGAACTCTGTCTTCATTATTGAACTGTACTATCAAACCATGAACTATTGAACTGTACTATCATAACCATCTGACATGGTATATGGCAGATTTCTCAGTCATACCTCCATTGTAATTATTATATTATTCCTAGAAAAAAATTGTTAAGGGGGCTGGTGGAATTTTTAATGTATAACCCACTACAACTACTTTGTCTACTATTCTTTATGTTCTTTTGAGCATACTTAGTCATCATTTGCTTGTGAAATATTGTCACCAACAGAACTTTATGACTTAACTTTTCCCAAGCCCAAGGCTTTGTGTGTTGCTTAAGAAGCAGGGTCATGGTGGTGTTTCCTGAGAGGAATTCATGGACAGTTCAACTTTAAGAATAAAGCCAGCAGCAAGTCATATTAGTGAATCATCAATATAACTGTCAAATTCTTTTCAAATATTTCTACTTCATATAAAATATATTTTTCTTCCTACACAAAATAGCATTTCCTACTTATTGTACTTAATGGAGCACATTCCTATTTCAAATAAAAGCCTCAAATGTTTCTTCTGATTTTGATTTTCAAAACCTCAGAATTCGGAATTAGGAATCTGTGTTGATGGACTGACTCTTCCCCTCACGTCAGCCAGTTTGGCAATTGTTCTTAGGTTTAATTTCTTCTTCTATAAAGAAACATAATTATGATTTTTATCTTATAGGCTTGTTGGAATATGTAAATGAGAAAGTCTATATCTTACTTAAAAGTCCACATGATATAACTATGACTATTATTACAGTATTATTATAATTAATCTTGTCATTCACACCTGTGAATTTTTATTATATATTTTTAGCTGTGACCTTTGCAGATTCTTTTAAGTCTAATTTTACAGGGCAGCATCCTTGCTCCCCATTACCTGTTGAGCATTTTGGATAGCTTTCCATTTTCCTCTTTTCTAGAAACACAGACACTGCGATCACATTATTTCAGGTGTATATGTACAGCCTGTCCCTTGTCAGCAGGATAACACTTGATTCGCCTTGCGCGTCTTCCTGATAGTGCCCTGTGTTTTGCATCCCTGCTGTTATAATCACTGATAGAGCTGAAATGACTTGGGAACAATTTTGCCCAATTTAAAAGACATTTCTTGATCTACTCAGTGCATTATTCTAGGCCAAGTGATACAACAATAAATGGGGTCAGTCTAGGGCAAAGGGAAGACACTTGGCTGAGTAGTCTTACAACTGTCCCCACCCTGCAAAGAGAAGGCTACAGGAATAAACTATGAACCAAGAATAGGAAACCACCTTGGCAGCATTTTCTTAAGCAAGCTGTTTTATGCTTTGTTTTGTTCTTGGCCACTTTTTATTGCACCATTGATACTGAAACTCTTAGGGTCCTTTTCTACTCCCTGGCCAGTTAGGATACACTTAAATTCTCTTTCTATAAGATTAATACTGCACTTCTGGGAAGTTTTTAAGTTAAATTTGACAATATCACTTTCTCCTGCTCACATTTACAATAATTTTAAAAGACATTTAACATTTAGCCAACATTTACAATCCCCCATAAGAATATTATTAATACTGCTGTTCTTTATCAAAAGCAAGTATATCTCCATAAAAAATAAAACAAAACAAAAGAAATCAACGAACAAAACTTGTCCTCATTTCAGGAATATGAAATCTGAAAATTTTACCTTTAAGGATGAGCATTGCAGTATATTTTTGCAAGAATAAGTAGATCATGTATCCTATTAATCTTTCATCTATAAGTATATGTTATCCCCCCCACAACCCTGTAAAATATGAATATGTTAGGTAACTGTTCCTTTGAGGAAAGAATGTGGCTTCTTGTGTAATAGTTTACTGCATCCTAATTACAATACAACTCATGGCATTGGTTAATTTTTATGATTTAAAGAAAGTAGGCTTTGACCTCAAATATGCATGAGATTGAAACTTGGCTAGCAATTTATTATGTGACTATTTTAGAAAGACAGAAACCTCTCTGACCATTGACATTTCCACATTAACATTATCAGATATGTGCCATTAAAAATCCTTCTCCTAGCTGTATGTGGTGGAGCCTGCCTGTAATCCTAGTACTTGGGAGACTGAGACAGGAGGATTGCAGGTTCGAGGACAGTCTAAGCAACCTAGTGAGGCTCAGCAGCCTAACTAGACACTGTTTCAAAACAAACAAAAAATAAAAATAAAAAGGGCCTTGGGTGTAGCACAGAAGTAAAATGTCCTTGGGTTCAATCCTCAGTATCACACACACACACAAACACACACACACACACACACACACACAATCACTAATAATAATAATAATCCTTTTCTATTAACTATCTTTGCTTTTTCTCCTATTCTTTTTCTTTTTTTTTAACTTAGCCTACTTTTACTACTCTCTTTTTCTACTAATCTATCCCATCCAATTTCTACCACCTATAATCATCCTCTCAGTAAGTTTTTAAAGTTTACTTTCCTGACAGGTCTATATAGATTTTTCTGCATTCTTCAATGTGTTTGAAATAGTGAGCTTACTCCCTCCTTCCTGAAACCTTTCCAGATCCTTGAAAAGGTTGCCCTCTGTCCCTGGCTGTTTTGCTGCATCATTTGAAGTGAAAGCTGCTTTGGTGATTGCTTCAAAATGTTAGCTGCAGCGAGCAGTTGACAGGACTGGCCCCTTACTTGCACTGAAGCCACTCTGTCTACCAAGCCAAGCAGCAGGCGTGATCTGACCAGAGCTTTGTAGAGTTTATTTCACTTGTTATGATTTTTTTTTCTACATCAGCTTCTCTAGGAATGGAGCAAAAGGCACCACCTACAGGAAAACCCAAGTAGTGCACTGAGTAGATACACTGTCCTACATCAATATGGTGCCAATATCGCTTTCAATGGTTTCATGGCTTGAGTTTATCACTTCTTTGTATCTAGTTTCCTTGGCTCTAGTAATAACAATTTTGTAGACGTATTAATATTTTTAAGAATCCTGAAAGAAGAGTTTATTGGAACCCTGAATTTCACAGCAGAGAGCTATTTTCAAAATCTTTCTATATTCTATCCTTAAAATGGTTCATTAAAAAAAAAAAGAACAGTCCTCTCCCATTAGACCAAATCACACTTGACCAGGTCTCCTCAAATTCAATCCTCACATTTTTTGGTGGGTTTTGATCTTTGTGTTCATTTTATATAGTTCACCAGTTTAAACTGGTAGAGAATCTAATCTCCTTTCTTTCTCGGGTACTGTTCATGACCATTCCCCCACTGAACACAGCAGTGAAGATTTTCCCCTGCACAACTCAAGGGGGCACTGCTGGCATAGAATGAAACCTATTCAACAGTAGTTTGACGATGAGATATGGCCAGTAAAGCCCTTTTCTGTATGATTTGCCCCAATTTTTCTCTCCTGCTTTGTCTCCCACTTTGTCTTCTTTCTGCACAATAGATCTATGCCGCATTGAGCTACCTTTTTCTAAACTTGCCATACTCTCAAACTCTGTGACTTTGCAGACATGTCTGGTACTGTGTGGACTATGACTATCATCAGTCTTTAAGCTTGAGACACCTGCTCTCTGAAGATTTCCCTGTGGAGAGTAATACCTCTTCCCTCCTCCCTGAACATTTTATGCCTACATCAAATTTTCTTTTGTCTCAGCTTTTGTCTGAATCCTCTCTATACTCTAAGGTCATTTGGGACTTGTATTCACTATTGAACCACAGTGTTTGGCATAGATGGGGCACAAAGGAATTCTGAGAAGGTCAGTATGGCAAGCTCAGACATCAGGCTATCTTGGTTCCACTCTTGGGAGCCTCTGTCACTTACATCTTAATATAACTGTGTCAGATTACTTTAGCCTATCTGTGCTGCACTATCTTTAATAGTGAAATGGAGTTTGAACACCACCTACCACATAGGGTCAGTGTAATTACTCAAACAGTAAATACATGCGACATGATTAGAATGGTGGTTACTAATAGGCACATTTGAAATGAGAAATATTAGTGTTAATGTTACCATTAGATCCATATTGTAGTTATTACATTATTATCTCTTGGATAATATTGCCAAAGGGTGATTCTCAAAACTTCGAGTGCGTACAAATATTAGAGAAAGGCTTTTAAAACCCAGAAATAGAGGCTCTGAGAACCTTGAATCTTCATCCCTACAAATAATTTCATAGTTTTGGATTCACTTCTACATTGCAATGACAGGAGATGAGGGTTGGGGTGGTCACAAAATGTCTTGAGTGATACTTAGATTCTAAATTTCCACCTAAAGATTATACTTCATTCCTTAGGGTGAGTAATATACGCATGCACAGACATACCATTCAGTTTAGAAATACTTTCAGCTATTCAAGTTAAAGCAGGTTTATTTCTGGATAATCCTTAGCAGTTGGAAACTTATATTTACCTGAGCATTCTTTCTTTAATATATATGGTTATTTTCAAATCTATGTTTGGTTTTGAGCTTTTATAATACTAATACAATTTCATATGCTTATTTGAAGCATTTTACAACTTAAATTCACTATTTTATTAGCTATTTTTTTAACTGATGTTACACAACTTTTATACATAAATGTAGTGGTTTGGTTAACCAACAAGAAAGCAAGATTAATTCATGCAGTGCTGATGACAAAACTTGGAAGGAGATACCAATAAAACATCAGTATGTCATAGCTTTGGTTGCACTATAGATAGAACTATAAATTATTCTCCCCAATATTTGCATTTTAACAGAAGTACTAGAAAATTATATTTTCACCATTTATTGTATTAATGGCAGATATTGTTTGATCTAAAAGCTGGCACATTCAGTACCAAGTTGCTATAAGGGAGAAGGCATGTGTGAAGTCTTTTGAACCATTTTAGATAGAATAATATATTGAATCAATATATAATGATTCATATTTTGGTGGAATTTTGACACAGTTAAAAATGAAATTCAGGATAGTCCCTCACAAACTAAAAAGATTGTAAAATCAAATATCCTGCACATATTTTAGTGTATTTATTCTTGCTGTTGTGTTCTTTTTTTCTTTTTTATTTATTCATTTATTGGTGCATCATAGTTATACATTTTGATAAGTGTCAGGGTATCAGAAGCATGCATGCACATATTGCTCATTTAGCCCTCCCTCAAATCCCACCCTATTCCCTCCCCCTTTCTTCCTTTCTATGCTCAGCATAGTGATTGACTCTGATAAGTTTGTGCATATACATTGTGTGCATTAGTGTATTTCCCTCTTCCCCCTTCCCATCTCTCTCAGTTAGGTCGCCTTCTTTGCTCAGCTAAAGTTTTCTCTTCTTTGTCTGGAGTCCCTTCTAAGTCCCATTCTCCCTAGCTTCCACATATTAGGGAGAATATCCGACTTTTCACTCTTTGTGACTGACTAATCTCACTTAGCCTAATGTTCTCCAGTGCCCTCCATTTCCCTGAAAATGATGTAATTTTGTTCTTCTTTATGGCTGTGTAAAATTCCATTGTGTGCATATCCCATAGTTTTTTAATCCACTCATCTGTTGATGGACACCTTGGCTGGTTCCAAAGTTTGGCAATTGTGAATTGTGCAGCTATAAACATAGATACACATGCATTAGTCTGGTAGTTTGGTTTCAGTTCTTTTGGGTAGATGCCTAGAAGTGGTATTGCTGGGTCATATGGTAGGTTCATTCCCAGTCTTCTGAGGACCCTCCATACTGTTTTCCAAACTGGTTGCACTAATTTGCAATCCCACCAACAGTGTATTAGAGTTCCTACTTCTCCACATCCTTGCCAGCATTTGTTGTTGTTTGTGTTTTTAATGATTGCCATTCTAATTGGGGTTAGGTGAAATCTCAGGGTAGTTTTGATTTGCATCTTTCTGATTGCTAATGATGCTGAACATTTTTTCATACTTTTATTGACCATTTGTATTTCTTCTTTTGTGAAGTGTCTATTTAATTACTTGAAGTGAAGTGTCTATTTAGTCCATTTTTTGATTGGGTCATTTGTTTTTTTAGTAATGATTTTTTAAGTTCTATGTATATTCTAGATATTAGTCCTCGATCAGAGTTCTTAAAGGTATGCCCAGTAAATAATTAATTAAAATGAATACTTTGAGAAAAAGAAAAATAGAAGTTCAACATTATGACTGAGAAGTATTTTTAATGCATTGTATTTCTTCAAAAGTTGGTTTTCAAGCCTAGACAACATTTCCAGGCTATCGTTTCTTCCTTCACAAACTGTATGGCAGCTTTGCATGCAAACGGTGAGAAACCAGGGGCTGCACTGCAATTCACAAGAACTGTTCATCAAAAGAGATAGTCTAGACTTCATAAAAAGCCATCATTCTGCCTCTACAGACTTTTAACTTAAAATTCTCCATTTGTGATACCAAGGAACAAACACCAAAGGTCTATGAGATGTTAAATACAAGATAGAATGCCAACATTTCTCAGAGGTGGGACAAGTTCACTTCAAAAGGTAGTTACGTTGCTTGGCAATCTACTTCAGATTTTATTTTACATCCAAGAGTAAGATTCTTTCTCTTACTGAGTACATAGCTTTTGGGCACATGCTCTGTGCCTAGCCCTGCTCTAGGTGCTGGGAAAGACAAAGAGAATACCAAAGTCCCTCTCCTCCTAGAGCTTACATCCTAGTGCTGGAGACTCATCATCAGCTAACAGAAATCATCGTGAAATTGTGATGAGTGTGGTGAAGGAAATGAATCCACAGTAATGGGGTACAGGAAGAGTGGCAGGCAAGCCAGGCGTGGTGGTGCACGCTTGTAATCCCAGTACTTGGGAGGTTGAGACAGGAGGATCGCAGGTTTGCAGCCAGCCTCAGCTACTTAGTGAGGTCCTCCGCAACTTAGTGAGACCCTGTTTTAAAATAAAGAATAAAAAATAGGTCTGGGGATGTAGCTCGGAGTAGAATGCCCCTGGGTTCCATCCTTGGTACCACAAAAATTAAAAAAAAAAGAGTGGCAGGCAATATTTTAGCAAATGGAGTCAAGACCATCCAAGTAGATGACATTTTATAGGAACCAGGTGAAGTCAGGAAGTCTGTCTTGTAAATATCTGTGGGGAGAGAATGAAGCCAAGAGACCCTTGTCTGAAAGCAAATCAATGAGAGCCCAGGACCCCGGGACGTGGAGGCGAATTGAGTCTGTGAAGTTCAAGGCTCCAGCTCTCCCACTCACCGCCTCAGGTTACTCACCTGGTTGGAAGCCTGTAAATATCAATCACTTTCTAGATTTGCAATTCCCCTGGCAAAGGTCCCCATTTTACTTTCTCTTTTACCTATATGTAATTTGCTGAAAAATAATTACAAAATCAGGACACTATTTCTATTCAAAAATCAAAACTACATAACCAAATTTCCCCTCTCTAGGCCTCTCCTACCTACCATTGCATAATCACTTTAGTTATTTTCTACACTTTTTAATTTTTCTTTTTTTTCTCTTCCTTTCTATGCATACCTACCTGTACATACAACACTATATTTGGGGGGTTTCTGTTTGTGTTTTGAGGGATTTTTTCTATCCTGCTTGTTTTTTTTAAATCTAACACTCTATTGGATCCTAAAGGTAGGTATATCCTAGAATTGTTAGCAGACGGAAAATTTTAATATTATTCCACAGCATCTCAGTTCTTGCTTCTCTGCATGGAAAGAGCATTCACACACAAAAAAACCCACAAATGTGGAATACAGGAGGTTTATTCAGAGAAGGGATGTCACCATGCGAGGAAGGCCGTGACAAAAGAAGGATGGGGGGCTTACATTCCTGAAAAAGGCCTCTTGAATGGGCTGTTTCCCTGTAGTGGGTATCCAGGCCAAAAGAGGTTCTGTTCCAGGGAGGGAGTCTAGAGCGGTCCAATCCTGGGAGTGGGAAAGCAGTGTGGAATTTTCCACACGCAGGGTCTCATATTCTCTCTGGACACCTCCTTTCTCATGCATATTTTATTTGGGGTGGTGGAGTGCCCTTTCTTTGCCTGTCTCACCTTAGTGACTCTGCGTTGTCTCTGCTCCCCTTCCCCCAGGGGATGGGTCTAGGTGAGGCTCTGCAGGTGAGCTCAGCCTTCTGTTTTCTTCTGCTTCTGGTCCATCTCAGTCGACTCTATCTACTAATGTCTGACTAGCTACCTAGCAGAATTAGCAATTATTCCTGATCATAACTAGAGAAGAAGAATAAATCACACTCCTCCACACCTATTATTTCCATCTTTATTTTTTTAATTAAACATTGAATTCAAGTCTGAACAGGTCCTAAAAGGGAATACTCTATCTACCAACATGGGGAAATCATTTTGGTGATGTCACCATTGTGAACTCCCCCTGTTCATCTTTGCCTCCTGACTCTAGTTAATCAACATCTATTAAAAGATTTCCTTTCAGAACATATTAGCATGTCCACGATGCTTCAGGTAGCATAACCCTGCAACCCCGCTTTGCCTCTCTTTTCTAATGACTCGTACATTCTGCCTTGTATTGGGATCTCCTTCTGCATTATTTCTACAATCAACCCAAGGCAACTAGTTTTGTTTTATTCTGATGGTTGTAGACTTGAAAACAAGCAAAGTAATTTTGCGTCCTTTGTTTGGCTCTTAGAACTGCCTAAGGCTTTGTCAAACAATTTTAAAATATAGTTATGGTGGTTTGCTCAAAGTACATTTTAAAGTTTCTCATAAATGGCTTTTTAGATTGTTGCTCCTGACTAAGACAGAGAACTAAAAATAAAGAAATCATTTTTTTTTTTACTTCCATGAAGTAAAGTTTGAGGTTTTAGTAGGCCAAAGGGTTCTAAAAAGTTATTTGCTTTTTTCCCCCCTTTCCTGGTTTCATGAGCAACTTACAAAGGGCTCCCACAATATTCACAATTATACTTACGGTTTTCTTCCCACAACTAATTGAAGATACAAAACTTGCACCCACAAGCAGCCACAGTGACCGCAGAATGACGACGAAGTGGCGTACGGTCGGCAATGATTCATTATGTCTGAAATGTTTGCAATTAAACTTAATGGAGGGGAAATAGGCTTCTCTTTACAAGCGGTTGCCTCTTTTTCCCGTTGATTCGACCACATTGTTAAACACAAATAAGAATATATTTTCCTTAAAATTCACAATTTAATTCAAGTGTCTGTGAAGTCAAGTTAATACAAATTAATTCCGCTGTCTGTTTTCAGCAGCATTTCAAGAAATAAAGAATAATTGGCGTTGTTTTAGGTTTTTAAAACCAAAGAGATGTTACTTGGGATAGGGTGGAGAAAGAATAAAGGTATAGCACAGTAGAATTGAAGTGAGAATGATCTAAATACGCTGTGGAGCCGGGCGTGGTGGCGCACGCTTGTAATCCCAGTACTTTGAGAGGCGGAGACCGTAGGATCAGGGTTCGCGGCCAGCCTCAGCTCCCTGTCTCTCTCTCTCTCTCTCTCTCTCTCTCTCTCTACTTAGTGAGGCCCTCCGCAACTTCGTGAGACCCGGTTTCAAAATAAAGTATAAAAAATAGGGCCGGGGGCGTAGCGCAGAGGTAGAACGCCCCTGCGTTCAATCCCCGGTACTGCAAAAATAAATAAATAAATAAATAAATAAATAAATAAATAAATAAATAAATACGCTGTGGCAGAATCAAATTGCAAAACACCATTATAGGCACCATAAAACATAATGTTTTAAACATCTGTAAATTCACTTGCTATGGTCAGAAATCCCCCCTCCTCTATATATGTACATGAAAGAATAGGAAATTGAAAGAAATACAAAAATAATAAAATAGAATTTCAATAAATAGTATCAAGAAATTATCAATTAAATGGAACCTCATAAATTGTTTCACAAATCTGGAGGCTAACAAAAATTCCATTCAACTAGAAACTTATATCAGCCATGCCCCTCCTGCCAGGTTGTATTTATTTTTTTTACTTTGCTTTTGGTCATACATCATATGAAAGACCACACACTCTCCTTGATTCACCCTCCTCAGGCATACCCAGATTTCTCCACAAATAAAAATTCTCACTGGCTAAGCTCAAAAGAAAGGACAAGGGAAAAGTGTCACTCTTTCTTGGCCCATTATTGGATTCTCATTATTGACATCTTAAACTCTTTGAGGGTATTAGAAAAAAATGTCTGCCCTATTTTGAATGTAATCAACTGTGTCCCCAAAGGAGAGAATAATATCTAATTAGAGAATTATTGGATTCTCTGAAAAGACAAAAAATAAAAATCCCTAAAGTCTTCAGTATATCTTATAAATATGCAAAAGTAATTTTCTACGGTTGATATCAGTTCAGGATTTTAATCATTTATTAAATAACTGGTATGGTATTTGAAATATTTTACTTGAAAATTTTAGGAGTGTTCTTTGAATTTTAAGTTATATTTTTCACTTTGTGATGGCATTATGGTATAAACATCTTAAAAATATTCAATACCCAATAGTCTACACGACCAAGCTTTCATAGAGAAGATTCGTCCATCCTGTAGAAGGAATTAGAATGGATCTTTAGGTCTTCTCAGATTACATTCTTTATTTCTCCTTCTTACTTTGCTGTACGATGTTTTAAAAAAATCTATTCTAAATAGGTTTCTTTCATTTATTTACTTGTTGCATAAATATTTAATGAACACTCATATTTTGTGTTGAGCCTTGTTCTAGGCACCATGGATCCAGGAAGGAATTTAGACAAAATTTTCTGCCATTTCATTATAATGTACAGAAGGAAGTATTTACAAGGGTATGTCAGAAGGTGATAAACCAAGGAAAAAACTAAAGCTGAGGGTGGGCAGGACGTGAAGGAGGGTGCTAGTTCATTGTAATTATATTTCTGGTAGTCTGAAGACACTCTGCCCATTGGGACCAAAGGATTGGTTAGCTCACAGACGAGTAACTAAAAATTCTCCTGTGGTCATGGGCTCACACTTGAGCAGATCCATTTCACCTTTACATGCACACAGACATGGATATTTATCCAACACAGATGTTAATTACATGTGTCTTTTCTCAGGATTGATTAAATGTGGCCTTGACCTCTGTCTTTTCTTTGCTTCATATTACAATCTTTGCACCACACCATACTGTATTTTTCAAGTGGATTCTTAATCTCCCTGTAGTATTCTTGGTGGGATTCAATTACATTTTTTGGTTTTCTGAGTTTACTCCTTTTGGTGAGACCCTTAGCACTAATGTAAATTCACTATCTTAAAAAATTATCAGGTTTCATATTCAAACTCCTGTAGATGACAGGTTGTTCCATTTTGAGGGAAAATACATGATTTTACAAAGAATATCTTTTCTACTAAAGTCATCACAGAAATTGAAGAGAAATCAGGGATCATCTACTATAGCTGTTTTCCATCCTAGTTTCACATTTGAACCACCTGGGTCACTTTGAAAATATTTATGCTTGGGCCACACATCAGAATTTCATTCAATTATGTGGAGTGGGACTCGGGTTTTGGTATTTATAAAAGTCTCCCAGCTGGCCACAGTTGCTTATGCCTATAATCACAGTACTGGAGAGGCTGAGACAGGAAGATCACAGGTTCTACACCAGCCTGAGCAATTTAGTTAGATCCTGTTTCCCAAAAATATAGAACATAGAATGCCCCTGTGTTTAATCCTTTTCCTAAGGTGTTTCTATTGTGCATCCAGGGAATGGGAGAAACTGAGATGAGCCTTTTTGCTCAAAGTGGGCAGTTAATCTGTAAGCTTCTTAAAAATGCAGAATCTCCACCCCACCCAAGACATATGGAGTTAAAATTTGCATTTTTCACAAGATTTCTGGTGGTCTGTATGCATATTAAATTTTTAGCTGCTTTCCTCTTGCTATATACTTTTATTTTAGGGGTAGCTCATTAGGAGTAGATAAGTTCAATCATCTGCCCACAGTCAGTGTAACTAGCTAAGAGAGGGCTGGGTGTGGCTTCTCTATCTCTGGCCAGCAGTTTCCTTTTGACACAAGTGCTCTATAGCAGAGACTGTGGGTTCTGTAGGCAAATGAAGCCCTGATATGCAAATTGGGGATCTCTAGTTGGACTAATTACAGAAAGAGGAATGTGCATTACTGTTAAATAACAATTTTAAAACACTTTCAAAGAAATAGCATTTGATATAGCAAAAGACCCTGAGTAGTGAATACTGATAATTTAGGTCTACTTTAAATAATATATAGAAATTTGATTGTCATAAAAATCTTGTACAAACCTTTAAAAATACTCATGCCAGTCAAGTAATATTTTTTCTCAAGTAGATTCATATTTTTCTTCTTTCTTTTCTTTTGTTTTTTAAAAAAGTTTCACTTGGTTAATCCTTTGATCAGAAATTGAGCAAAAATAAACTTTTCTTACACATTATCACAGATTCCAAGTACTGTAATAAAGTTAGCCTTAATGCATTTCACTCTCTGGGGAAGTGATTTGACTGAGGTTAAATTATTTGTATGTAATTAAGGCACATAGTGTAATTCAAAAACCTTTTTAACAACAACTACAGCACACACACACACACACACACACACACACAGGCCTGGAAGAATTTGTAGCCTACTCTATACCTATCTAGCTCCATTTATTACCAAAAAGCAAAGACCTCTGAGCTGGGAGCAGGTGGCTTTGTTACTAATGACTGACTCTATGCAGAGCCCATTGTCACACACCTGAAATTCCAGCTACTAGAAAGGCTGAGGCAAGAGGATCACAAGTTCAAGGTCAGCCTGGGAAACTTAGGAAGACTGTATTTCAAAATAAAAAAATAAAAAGGGCTGAGGATGTAGCTCAGTGGTAGAGCACCCCTGGGTTCAGTCCCTAGTACAAAAACAAACCAAAAAAATTGGCTCTGATGGTTTGTATGTGCATTTCACCTGAATCTTTAAAGAGACTACCTTCCTTCCTCCACCACCACACCAAGAAAATAAAAATAAAAAAAGTATTTTCAGCGGAAAGAAGCATGTGTATTCAGGTTAGACTAATCTATTTAAAATGGTGTGGCTATATCAACAATAATAATTCAAACGGCTATAAAATATCCTCATAGGAAGGCACAGCATGGTCTATCACATACTAATATTTTCTTTTTAAAGTTTGTGTTATTATTAACTTAAGTAAGCAATGATTGGAACCCTTATTTATTACTATAAATTTTATTTTTCTCAACACCCTGGAGAAATAAATGCTTTCTAGGATAGTGTCTTTTATGTTTTATTTGAGCTATCAGTCATTATCATTGATTTCGGGTGAAGTCTTTCTAGCAGTCATACCTATGCCAAATTAATTTCACATCAAACATCTCCTGAAAATATATCTTTCATCCATATTTTGAATACATAGATTTACATGATTTTATCGTAATTTACTCTCTACTCCACTCTAAATCAGATTTTTCCCATTCTTAAAATTGGGATATATTTTATTATTTGAAACTGAGAATTCTATTAAGCTCTTTGTATGTCACAAGTGGCAAATCAGGACCAGTTATGCTGAATTCAAAACAAACAGAAATGTCCCAAAGGAGGGGAAAAAAGAAAGAAATATACTCTTCACGAGACTGTCATTACTTTTATTAATACATTTGAAATACCAAATTTAATGAGACCACATCTAATTTTATTCAATATTTTTAAATGGAAATGCATACAACCCATTTTGATATGCAAAGTATCATTTTAAAACAAACTGAAGTTTTTCACTCAGTAGATCTTTTCAGTTAGTAGAGCTTTTTGCTAATTAGAAAAAAAGAAAAGAAAGAAAAAATAACAGAAAAGATGAAGAGGGAACAGGACCAAGAAATGGAGAGAGAATGAATAGATTTGTGAAGAAAGGAAGAGAGGAAAAGGGAGAAAGTTGGGCAGGTTAACATTTCAAAATGAGAAAAATTCAATAGCGGCATACGTTAGCACAGCATAAATGTCCTTTGATTGTTCCATGTGGAAGAAAAGAGGGGGTTTTAGACACCTTTTTATTTATAATGGTCCACACAAACTACATGAAGAGAACATCATTGCTGTTGAGGAAATGCACAGGTCAGGGAGAGACAACCATATGTCCTCAACACTTTTGCACAGCAGGGCACGTTGAGACAGCTATTAGGCAGACTCCCTGTTGTGCCCAGGTAGTGGGAGACATATGGTGCCTTTCACCCTTGACTAAAGTTTTCTCCCTTTCATTGTTTTCTGCAGCAACTTGAACATCCCCTGAACATTGTTTTTCAGTGTCAGGAGATTGAGTCCTTACCAACAACTATCTTCAACGACAACACACACATATGCGTAAGCTGCTTCTTGCCCAATGTGATTTTTCTCTATATAACACTCTGTTCTTGGCAACCCGTACCCATGACTAATCAATCTGGAAACAAGTTAAGGATGATATTGTGAAGTGTGGGCTGCAAAATGGAACAAGATATTGAAAATATTTTAGATAATGAGAGAGGAAAAAACCCAAACAAACAAGAAATATGGTTAACCAAGAATGATTCATAGGATTGAAATGAACGGAATTCACTATTTGCTTCACCAACTAAAGCAAAGTGCATTTCTTCAAATCCATTCCTACTATTCAAGAAGCGAATTTATATGAATCTGCTGAATCTAACATAAGAATTACCTTGTTTTCTCTATCTCTCATGCAAACAAATACTATCTCTATACACTTGTGTGCGTTTCTGCAGGAATGGTAACAGAAGAAAATAGACTGCGATATGGAAACATACTTGAATGTTGTAGCAATCATTATTTTATAACTAACTAACTAACTAACTATATATATATATATATGTAATTTATCTAATATATGTTTTCTAAACAGATATAGATATGGATATATAGTCTCAGGAAGTATGGCCTTATTCCAATTTCAAGGATAAATAAAATTTGGATTTATCAGTGGGATGTGATACAGGCTAAAAAGGTTTTAGAGTTTGGGTAGACAGTGCTCCTAGGGAAGGTCACCTGGCTCTTGTAAAGGGTGTTCTGCGTTGCTGCAGTATGTTGCCAGGCCTGGATTTGATGCCCAGAATTCTAGCAGCCATCTTGAATGCTGGAGTACAGATATTGAAACAGAAAGATGGAAAGACAAAACAAAACAGAACATTTTCATCCTTGTTAACATTGATGAGGTTCTAATTAAACCAAATTGGAAATTTATATTACTACCTCTTGATACATATTTAAATCAGTGAAATATGTTTTATTTTTTTTTCTTGCAAAGGCTAAGCTAAGATATATGAATGTATCTTTTGACCACATCTGTTAAGGACTCAAGTTTAATGTAATTCTTAGGTAAATGTATTGCTAAACTTTACCCAAATACCCAAGGCTTAAATTGCCTACACTGAATGAATTCACAGTAAGAAATATTATATACTTCTCAGTTTCTCTAAGTGAGTGAGATGAGGCTAACATGTTTTTGCTCATTTCTTTCACAATTGGGAGATTTGTATAAAAAGATAAGAGATAAGCTCTACTCTATTTAAATTGCATTTTAAGAGATTACATTTATCAGATTTTTAGCCACTTGGCCTTCAGAAATAACACAAAGCTACCATCAATCATACTTAGTTGATTTGGGTTGATCAGAAGGAGAGAAAAAAAAAAACTAGAATGATCCAACTTTCTTTTCTCCATTTACTTACCCAATGATCTATTTCTAATCATTTCCCTCTCACCAAATCCCTAAATAAATAATGCTAAGTTGAGAAAGTACAGAAAAAAGTACAGAGAAAAGTATGGAAAGGGAAGGCGTGGTAAGAAATAAAATAGAAGATAGAGGGGAAAAAGTAGATAAATTGGAAAGACTAGAAAAGACACAAGTTCCCTTCAAGTGGGCATAATTGTAGCGTTGGTGCATACCATGTACAATATGTAGACAGTGCATACTGTATGTAACTTGTACACCTGTGCTTGGTTATCCAGAAAAAATATCCAGGGAATCCCAAAGTATTTTGAGAAAGTATGTTATCGCCTGTACTTTGAGTCCAGTGGGGATGAGCAGAAGGCAGCTTGCTGCAGAAGAAAAGCATGGCATGTGGAGAAAAAGGAACAGGTTGAAGTTGAAGTTTTTCTCATTGGGACATCTTGACCGATTTCTCTAACCTAACCTTCAGTGGCTTATGAAGAATCTTTCATAGGAATAATCATATTTAAGGCAGGGTTATGGGAAGACTAAATGAGCTCACCCCCATGAAAAGCATATTGAAATGCATAATGCATATGTTCCATAAATCCTCCAGTCTCCTGTCTCAGCAGCCCTGGGTGAAAACTTCTGAAACACCATTTCCTGTGAGCTGGTGAAGCTTTCCAGCTGGGGTGCAAAGATTCTCACCACAATTGGCCCAGAGTATTGCTAAGAGAAAATTAAAATGAAAATATCCTAAGTTTATTTAACTTTCTTAACTCCCCCCCAAAAATATAAATCTTTTTTTCCATGCCATTATTCCTAAACTGCTATGAGTCTTCTAAACCAAATATTCTTCCCATTTTCAGAGCAGAACTCAAGCAAGAGAGATCAGGCATCAGATATAGGACAATCAGCTCATTGGCTGAAGAAGAATTTTAGTTCCATCAGTGGTTTCTCAGTCTTCAAAAGAGTAATGAGGTCTTCTTCAAATGGAAAGAGGGATCAGCGTATGAGTCATTTGTGTATAAATATATTGACTTCTCCTTTGGCAAACCATCCATTCAGAAACTCTATTGCTGCCATTCACTGGAGCTGACTAGAGAGAGGTGGAATGCTGTGTTACTCTATTTTTTCTTCCCAATCTCTTCATTACCAAAAAGTATGATGAGATCTTAAGCTATGGTGCAATAAGAAACCATCCCTAGATCTTAAAGATTAAAGTAACACAGGCTTTGGAGGTCCACTGGAGCTGGACTGAGGATTCAAACCTTAACCTTGTTGTCCCTTACTCTGCATCTCAGACTGACCACAGTTAAATGGACTATTGCCAGTGGCCCTGGCAGAACACAAAGGAAAAGATTCCTAGAAAATCTTATAGCAGCAATTTAAACATCTATTCAGGGAGTAACATTAACAACTTCCTAACCAGGAACACCAAGAGGTTAAAAATGTGATGCGTCATAGAAAATAAAGGGCCAGAGGTATTTGCTGCAAAATATTTACAACTACCTCCATATTTCACAATGGAAACGAATGTTAGAGTAGTTTTTGAAACAGGCAAACATTTATTGCAAAAGACAGAGAATCAATAATGAAAGCTAGGCACAGTGGTGCATGCCTATAATCCCAATACTTGGGAGGCTGAGACAGGAGGATCGCAGGTTCGAGGCCAGAATGTGGTAACTTAGTGAGAGCCTGTTTCAAAATGAAAAGGGTTCCTGATGTAGCTCAGTGGTAGAGCACCCCTGGGTTCAATCTTTAGTAACACACACACACACACACACATACACACACACACACAAACACGCTACAGTAATTAATTAATTAATCATATAATTATTTTTAAATTTTATTTATTATAATCTGGTCAGTTCTTTATATGGGGCAGGAAACACAGCACTACATTAAGTAGGAAGAATATAGAACTGAAGAATTTCTCATCCCGATCTAAGGTGTTAGCCTACTAAACTGTCTGGATTATCCAGGTAGTATGACTCAAATAACTGTGGTGGGGGGCTAATGACTTATCTCAAACACCCCTTATTTCATGCATAAAACATTATTGCTAACAAGCTATATGATTACAGAAAAAACAACTTTGTTGTAGATTTCCATAAGGTTCTTTGAAAAACTTGGATAGACACCTCTGGCCATGAAGTTCTCTTGAGGGAACTTCAAATGCAGGCTAATTGCCCTTAGTTACTAAATAAGTCATCTTAAGCTTCAATGGCATATGACAGTAAACTCATATTTTTTCATTATCATATGTTGGCTCGGGGACACGTGTCCCTCCTCTTTCTCCAAGGAATAACAGGCTTCCAAGAAGATCTTTTTCTGGCTGTAGTAGAAGCATAAGAACCGAGACGTGCAAGGTCTTGGAGTCCTAGCCTCAGAACTGGCAACTATTACTTCCACCTCCTTCTCTGGGTCAAAGTGAACTACATGGTAAAGCCCAGAGTCCAAAGTTAGAGAAATTCTCCCTCATCCAAGTGGGAGGCTATTACAAATTTGCACAACACAAACATGAATATGAGAAGAAGTACAGAAGATTATGGTCGTCGCTGCAAGCTAACACATGGACTCTTTTGGAATAGATAAAATTTATTTATTTATTTATTTATTTATTTTGCGGTACCGGGGATTGAACCCAGGGGCATTCTACCTCCGCGCTACACCCCCGGCCCTATTTTTTATACTTTATTTTGAAACCGGATCTCACGAAATTGCGGAGGGCCTCACTAAGTAGAGAGAAAGAGAGAGAGAGAGAGAGACAGGGAGAGAGAGAAAGAGAGAGAGGGAGAGACAGGGGGAGAGAGAGAGAGAGAGAGAGAGAGAGAGAGAGAGAGAGCTGAGGCTGGCCACGAACCCGGATCCTCCGGTCTCCGCCTCCCAAAGTACTGGGATTACAAGCGTGCACCACCACGTCCGGCTGGAATAGATAAAATTTAACACACATGATCATACATCATGTTAATTTTCATCCTAAATAGTTAAGTTTCAAAATTTCCACTGCCTGCAGTGAATTCTGATTTATGTGTAGAAGCCGGTATTCTGACTCCCAGCAAAAGTCTCTGGTGTTTACTTCTTTAGTGAAAATCAGTGTTTGCTAATGGCTCTAAAGAATGTTGAGCAGAACAAAGGAAAGCAATTAGACCATATTTCCAGCAATGGAAGGCAGAATAAGGACTCAAGAAAAAGGACTTGATTCTATAGCTATTTTGAGTCACAATCAAAGAAGGTTGATTCTTAGAACACAGAACAAAAGAGTGATATACATTTTTATCCCCTTCATGTATAAAATTACACAGATGACTCACATTTGTTCGAGTGTACACCTGCAGCTCTTACTTTGCAAAGACTAAGTTAACAGAAAAAAAAAGAAATTGGTTCCCAATGAGATTGTAGAAATGAGTGAGCCAGAATGTTGTATAGAGTAAATAAACTGCAGAAAGAATAAAGAGATTCTAAAAGAGAGTTTTAGCTTTTCCTGATATCTTGTCAAAGTGTCACCATAAAAGCCAGTTGGTGGGGAATGGGCATGGATGACAAGCTACTCTCCTGAGCAAAGAGTCTAAGAACAAGCTAGAAAAACCCATTATTATCTTGGTAACTTGAGATGCATCATCATTTTTCTCTGAATTTTATTAAGCAATTTTAAAGTTTATTGGCAGCAGATAAAAGCTGCTATCATGACTGAGCCTATGTTCCTTGCAGCCACGCAAAGACCGAACAGTGATTTTGTACAGGAAGCATATGCCCTCTTAATTACAGAAAGCATTAAGTTACTTACAGAAGAATCAGGAAGCATATGGCCCATTAGAATCAGAAGTCAGAAGGTAATAGAAACTAGGATGTCTACGCTTTCTAAAGAAACAGAGATGCCGAGCAGCGGAAGATTTGGTTTACAAGCCAGGAGTCAGTGCAGAATCTCATCACTTCACTTGGCTCACTCCAAAGCCCTATTCTAAGACAGGCAGTGGGAGAACAGCACCCACTTTTACTATTTTGACCTAATTTGTTGTATATCTGGATCAGCACATTTTGTATTGCACCATGTCATTATTTACACATAGAAATCTGGGCTCGTCTCAGGAAGGGCTCTATCTACTGTAGCTGGGTTTGTCTAGTCTTAGACTGAGCCAATTCTTACTTAAGGCTGAGTTGAACTCTCCAATGTATCTAAAAATGACTAAAGTTTCTACCAAAGTGAACATTGTACTCCTATAGAGAATGCTAATATTTCATAAAATGAAAGGTCTTAATGAATATCATTCTCCTATATATAGTAGATCCTAACGATGAAGGATAACTCAATGACTAGAAAGTATGCTATGCTTTGGAGGTTAAAAAGGAACCAAGTAGCTTTATTTTGAACTGGGTATCTATACCAGACTCATTTTTAAGACATTTTAAAAATGGTTTTAATAAATCATTTTAACTTCAAAGTCACATGAAATCTGTATTTAATGAGCACTTTCAAGTAGATGATAATGTAACAAGATTTGGTCCAAAATTTACAATATATGTGTGGCTATGGTCCTTGTGAAAACACAGCCACAAGGAAGGTGACAATTGATGTTCACCCTGAGTATGGTGGTAGAAAGGGAGAAAACAGCAAAGTAGTGGTCTGCTAC
This sequence comes from Glis glis, assembly GCA_004027185.1. Classification (NCBI taxonomy): domain Eukaryota; kingdom Metazoa; phylum Chordata; class Mammalia; order Rodentia; family Gliridae; genus Glis; species Glis glis. The sequence goes on from PVJS01000969.1 coordinate 78,444, forward strand.
TTTGGAAAAACTGCCAGCATGAAGGACGGTTGGGAACTTAAAAACCACCATATTCCCCATAGTAGAAAAGAATTGTACTGTATTTCATTAAATTCAAGGAGGTATTAGAAATCTTTCTTATGCTGTTATCATAAATAAAAGGTTTCTCAGAAAAATCAAATTTGTTCTAGTCCTGAAATAGCAGAATGACATTTTCAAAGGGGAAGATTTCAATAATTCCTTCCAAGATTATTGATCTTGGAAGGATTAATAATCCTTCCAAGGATATACAGATAACAATAATTTAAAATCACAATTTTGAAAATGTGTGAGTTTAAGAAACCTTTGCTTAAATATGCCATTGGTCATCTCATGTAATAATCATAAATTTAATATATGTTAAGTATGAAAATGGATGGTGATAAAAATGTATTGAGAATCAATGGCTTTTTGAAGTCATGTAATTCACTAACTATCATATCATGGGAATATATGCTTTTACATTTGTAAAAATAGTGTATGTTTATGTGTGTGTGTGGATGTGGATGTGCATGACATGTATATAAGCAGCAGCTCTTAAGTATCCATGAACTTTTGGTGAAGGTTTATAATAATGATGTCTGTCCTGCCTCAGGCCCCTATATGTTGAGTCACTGAAAGGGAGATGAATAAGAAAGTAATGCAAAGACACCATTTTTTTTCAAATGTGGAACATTATTGATTATATTTTACTGTTTCTTGCCAAATGTGACCATGATATTTAATGATTCTATTTCACTAAGTTTGGCATTAAAAAGACTTTCTTAGCTGACTTCCCAAATTTGCTGCTTCAATAACCACTGCCAAGGAATCCCAAGGAAATCTCAGGGTGTACCTATTTGTGTTGCATTAATACATCAATAAAAATTTGAAGGGCAGTGTGAATTCATCATGACTGTACATATGGTCTCCACATTTGGATAAGCCTCTAAGAGTAGAAAAACAGTATTATGGTTAGATATAGAATGTCTCTGAAGAGCTCATATATTAATGTTCAGAGTTGATGTAATTAAATCATGAGGTTTGTATCTTTTCAGTGGATAAATCCACGGTAATGGATTTACTGAGCAGTAACCTAGGCAGGTGGGGTGTGGCTGGAGAAGGTGGGTCCCTGGGGGTGTGGCCTTAGGGACTGTGCTTTTGTCTTTAAATCCCCTTTCTTCTTGGCTCTCTCTGCTTCCATCTTCCATGATGTGAGAGTAGAATCCTTGCTCTCTCCTTTTCTCTGCTTCTTGCCACCATGCCCCAAGCTCTGTAGACCCTGACCTCACATGGACTAAACTTAAGATCTTAAAACAAAACAAAACAAAAAAACTGTGAGCAAATAAATCTTCAGTTTGTCAGTTGTCTTGGGTTATAGCAGTAAAATGTTGGCTGAGACAATCAGGGAGGAAGTTATAGAGTTACAGTGAAGTACATGTGGACATTAGCACTGTTCTTTAAAATGAACTGTTCTCAGTAAAAGAGGTCTTTGAAATTTAAGTAATTAGAAGACAAAAATAAAACAAAATAAGCAAGAAATTGAGAGCTGATACCTTTAGTACAATAACATTTTGTAGATTTTACTGTATTAATTAAAATATTTATGGTATATAGAACCCTCCATGCTCTGGTCTAAGCCTTGTTAATTGCTTCCCATTATCTACCATATCCAGCGTTTTGACTGTGTTAAGCTGAGCAGATAGTGCAATTAACATCCCTGTAGTTGTGTTGTATCTCAGTGGTAGAGCATGTTTAGCATGTGAGAAGCCCTAGGTTCAATCCTCAACATCATCAATAAGACAGACAAACACGCAAAGACCCTATTGCACCTTCACACTTGCTGTGCCTGGAATTCTCTTGCTTATCTCCTCTTCCTATTGCAGTTCCATACCAATTCATGAAGCCCACAAAGATCTCAGTGAGCACTGATTTCCATCCCTCATCACACAACACCATGCTTGCTCTGCAATAGTTTCGTGATGTCTCGAAGTCAAGATTGTACACTCTCCTGATTAGATTGTAAGAATGTAGAGAGCATGTCTTATCTAGCTTTAAGCTTTCAGCACCTAACATCCAGAAGACCCCTTGGAAAGCTCATTCAGTAAAATAAATATGAGACCAAAATAACAAATTTATAATACGTGGGAAATGAATATAAAAAATATCATAGAAGTATGCAAAAATTTCCAACTCCTGAATTTTATTGTAAAATAATTTTTTGCAAGGAAAGGCACCTAGCACTTTAAATCTGCACAAAAGCAACACAATCAAACTATTACGTTATTCTACTGTAATCTTAATTGGTATTTGCCATACTAATGTAAACACCTAACTCAACTCAACCCATAAAGTCCTGGAGAACATAGAGCATGCCATAGAACTTAATATCTCAACAAAATAAGTCAGAAAGTCACAGAAATAAACATTAATGAAATACTTGATGATCTAGCTGTTGGTTATATATACATTGACCTTATTCTCTATTCTTTTATTTTTTTGTGGTGCTGGAGATCAAATCCAGGGCCTTGGGCATGCTAGACAAGCATTCTACCACTGAACTACATCCCCAGCCCCTCTAATTTTATATAACAAATAATTACATGATGTCATTCTCTTGTTCTGATGCCTTAGTGTTATTTCATTTAATTAGCACAGAACATTTGCTCATTTGTCTAAATGCCCATTTTGATGAGAATATTTTACTTATATTTATTTGAAATTTCTGTTTACTCCTTCTCAAGTGGGTTTTCTTGGGCTATTTCCATCCTATTCCCAAACTGAATTAAACATTTCCATTCCTATCCTTCTACTGGACACAATAAGCTATATATATTTGGAATATATATATATATATATATATATTCCAAAAGAGTCATTTATAGGTTAGGTGCATTTATGTCTACACACACACACACACACACACACATATATATATATGATAAACTATATATGTATGTATATATATATATATATATACGATAAGCTGTTATGTTTTGTCAGCTTGAAATAGCTCATAAGCTCATAACAGAAGCTAAAAGACAATTTAGAGAATTGGAAAATCTTTGGTGTTGGCTTAAATCAGATACATATAACATATGATTGTAATTGTTATCTCAAAATATGACACCCTTCTTTCAAAAGCACCATATGGTCTTCATACATATATCTGCAGAGACTAAAAGTACTGTACATACTGTAGAATTTCAATAAATGTGGGTTTAATGATATTAAAGACACACACATCACATCAAGTTTATTATGGCTGATTCAGTAGCATCATATGAGCCTGTAAGCAGAAAATAGTGAGCCACAGCCAATATGTAAATCCTCCTCCCAAAATACTGTTTGATCATTGCATACCACCTGATTTTAAAGCATAGGTTGAATTCTCCTGAACACTGGAGGAGCTCAATAAATAATTAGAAAATGATAAAAAGTTGATTTTACTCAATTGGCCACTTATCCTAAACCTTGATCTTTTTGAGAAAAACACATTCAGATCAAAGTAAATATCACTGACATAATTAAAATTCAAAAATGTATTCAAGGTTATTATACCATACATTATTAGGATATAAATACCCTTGCTTGCATGGTGTGCTATAGAAATTGGGAAGAAAGTTCACATTTGCATATCAATGTGCAAAGGAACAGTTGTAGGAAAAAAGCTTTACCTATCATAAGAGAAAAAAGAAAAATTCTTTGTAGCAATATTGTTTGGTAGAAGTCAAGAACTGGATGAATAGAAACAGGAGGCAGTTTGTTCTCAAACATATTGTGAAAAAATAATCTTTAAGTTTGGTCTACAGCAACCTCATCTTTAGTCAACATAAAACATCTCATAAGCTGCAGAAGTGAAAAGACAATTTAGAATAATAGAAGTTTGAAAGACAATTGAGAATAACACAAATCTTTGGCATTGGCTTAAATCAGAGGTCTCAAACTCATGGTCAACAGATTACAGGATGTATGGACATATCTATTTTTGCTCTTTGTTACATCAAACATTTTTAAAGAGTCCTGACATTAGGCAGATGGCAACACCAGCAGCCAGGCACCTATTATCTTGTAACACGCTGTTTCATCTGCCTGTCCCTGACAGAAATTTGAGTGTGACTGTTGGCTGAAATTCTACTTATGTTTCATCTGTTTTAAAAAAAGGTTACCGAGAGAGAGAGAGAGAGAGAGAGACCTGTTCCATCTTTTCCATTTTATCTTTTTCTTCGACCAGAATTCTACATGTTGCATTTATCTATAACAGAACCTTGATGCGTTTTTTTTCTCTTTACACTCCACTTCTGCCTTTATGGTTTTATGATTCTCTCTAAAGAGGTGACTCCAAGTGGATTTCTCCATCTCAGACCTTCATTTTAGTTTCTGGACTCACACACCCAATTTCTTACCAATGTCTCTTTTGAAAATCTTTTATGCATCTGAATAACATGTCTAAATTTGAATCTTGGGTTTCTTCTCTCTCAATTTTTCTTTACCCTGAGTGTTCTATTTATACAGGACAATTCCTCTAGCAAGGTGCTCATTCCCCAAACATAGGATTTACCACAAACATCTGTCTTCTCTTCTTACACCCCTATTTCCAATGCACCAAATCCTACATATTCCACCTCTAACTAGAAGGCAAGCCCATCCAGTTTTTCATCTAATACTAGGTTACTAAACCCTGCCACTAGGTCTCCTTTAGGAAGTTTTCAACTACTCAGCTAGTTACCTTGTTCTTTCCTCCCCTGTTTCCAGATCAATTTCTACATTGCCATCAAAATAATAAATAAATAAATAAATAAATAGAAGGATCCTTTCTAAAATGCAGATGACATCAAGTCACTCCTGCTTAAAATACTGGAATGGCTGTCAGGGGGGTTTTCTTTGTATACTTTTATTGGTGCATTATAGTCTTATAGTCTCACATCATAATGTATTTCATAGGCCCTTCTGTCCTTGGCCTGACTACCTTTCCATTATCCACTCCCACTATTTTCTCCTTTGAAATCCAAACTCTACGATAATCTTCTTCCAGATGTTAGAATGCTTTATACTTTTTTTTTCTGCCTGAATAGATTCACATATAGCCATTTTTTTTTTAGAATGTCCCTTCCCAACACTCTACCTTGTACACTCCTACACATCCTCCAGGGCATCCTGCATATCTCCCATTACACACATATGTCTCTTTTTAGCATTACCACAGTCCAGAAGTGGATCCTTCAATTATGGGGTTGCTGAAGCCATATACCGCACAGACACCTTTGTGTGTGCCAACCCTTTTTCCCACCAGCGCAGCATGGTCAATTCTGCGGACAAAGGTCAGACTGCCTCTATTATGTTTATCATAGTATAGTAGGTATTTGGCACCATATCTGATATGTAAATACAGTCATTGAATTCACAGTTAAACTGTGAAAATAAATGTTTGGTAGGAAACTAGTTAAAGACCCAATTTATATGGAATTTTGGAAAACATTGCTCTAAAAACGACTTCTTTCTGCAATACAGTACATATGCATGTATGGGTTCCATTTGTATCACAATCTTCTCTTGACAGATAAGAAATTGTGGTGTGGAAGACTTTTACTTGTCCCAGTGACAGAAAATGTTAAAGAACAACAACAAAATCGCTGACCACAATTTTAATTCAACCAACCAAAAACAAAACAAAAACCAAACTGGAAATGGTGAATATTTATTTTTATTGATAAAACTGTAGTAAAGATATTCGGGTATGTCAGCAAAAAAGTAATTCAATTCTGAAGGAAGAAGGTGCTGAACAGTGTATTTCTAATCCTCTTATTACTCAGATAGTCTCAGGATCACTAATATGACCATATTCAAAGCATTTAATATTATTTTCCCTGTTGGTCTTGAAGTTATAAGTTAAGAAACAATATTCTTTATATATATACATTTTCTACACCCTTCCTTCTTCTTTCATGTAAATTAAGTAAGATAGAAACTGACTAAGCTCTACCTCAGGTCTAAAAAGAATGGGTTCAAAATTCAGGAATGAATTGTATCAAGGCTTAGATTCTATTCAGGGAGGAAAAAGTAGTCTTGTTGACATAATTATAGAGCAATTACTTGTTGACATTTATTTTAAGTGCATCTTTAACAATTTGGTTAAAAGCACAGTCTTGAAACATATATATTTTATTCTGCCTACATCTCAAGACTGGAATGCAAAACACTCTCTACAGCAAGTACAGATATGTCCAAACTAGGAATTGTTTGTTCTTTCTAATGTTTATAAATGCTTTGTTGGCAAATGTTGAGCTTCTTATCATAAACATTTATGAATAATGCAGTGGCGAGATCATATTTGAGCTGTTCATGTTCAATGTTGCTTCTTTTATTCTCCGCATCTATTACAACCAGAAAGCCAGCCTAGTACTCTCAGTCTTAGTACTCCTTCATCTCAGAATTTTCTATAGGGAAAAGTATCAGGAATTACATATAGACAATTTCCCGCCATCACCTCTATAAATACCCAAACATCTTAGACAGTGAGCTGGTGTCTCAGAATGGGAGGTAATAGAAGAATATATTTTCAGAAATGGTGAAAAAAACAGAAAAAGAGGGAGATTTCAATTGGGTGCAGGAAGTGTAAGTTACCTGGTGACTGACCTGCAATTGGAGAGAGAAACTCCAAAGATAGAGTATTCCTGGCCACTGGGAGTTTCCCAAAACCTTGCAGAAGAATGACTATAAGATGTACAAAGGAAGGTGAACCTTAGCTCATTTCCTATCATTTACTCTCTCCCACTGTGTGCTCCACACCCAGGCAACTACAATCCCTGAATCATTCCTTGTTTTCTCTTGCTGCTAAATCATTGTACATGGCATTCTTTGTTTCTTAAATATCCTTCTTAATTCTCAGCCCACCCCACCCCATTCTTTTCTTTTTGTCTCAATAATTTTTACAGGTTGCCTTAGTCCATTTTGTGTTGCTATAACAAAATGCCTGATGCTGGGTAATGTATAATTAAAAACATATTTATTTGGTACATTTTTTTTTTCTGGAGAATGAAGGATCCAAATGACAAGGCTTTTGTGTCTGTAGAAGCCCTTTGGCTTTGTCACAACATGGCTGAGAAGTGGAAGTAGCAATGGGCATGTTCAAAAGAGACCAAGGGGAGATACCAAGCTCCCTTTTTTATGGTATTGGGTATTAAACTCATAGGGCTTTCTTCTTCTTAGCTACACCCCAAAGTCTCACTAAGTTGCTGAGGCTGACCTTGAACTTGTGATCCTCCTGTCTCTGTTTCCCAAGGACTGGGATTACAGGCATGTGCCATCATGCCCAGCTCCAAGCTTACTTTATAACGATTTATTCCTGCAGGACCTAATCCCACTTCTGTGAAAAGGTGTTCATTCTTTCTGAGGGTGGTGGCTCCATGACCTAGTCACCTTTTACTCAGCGTCGCCTCTTAAAGGCCCTGACAACTGTCAACTTCACCACACAAGAGGCCAAGCTTCTAGCACTGGAACCTTTAGGATAAAAGCACATTCAAACCATAGTACAAATGTCTGAGCATCGCTCCTCCTGCAAGCCTGCAATCATTTCATTCTATTCTTTTCCCAAAGGCATGTCAGAAGCTACCCTTTTATGTTATTCCTGAGCATACTTTTCTTTACCAGTGTTGTGGCACTTACCATACTTTATTAAATTTTATTGCTCTCGCCAGGCATGATGGTGCACGCTTGTAATCCCGGTACTTGGGAGGCTGAGACCGGAGGATCCGGGTTCGCAGCCAGCCTCAGATACTTAGTGAGGCCCTATGCAACTTAGTGAGACCCAGTTTCAAAATAAAGAACAGAAAATAGGGCTGGGGGTGTAGCTCAGAGGTAAAATGCCCCTGGGTTTCATCCCCAGTACCGCAAAAATAAAATTTTATTGCTCCATCTGTTGATTTCTAACTACCCAAAAATCCAACCAGAATGATTTATTGATCAAGCAAAATGAGCTATTAGCCTACTGGAATAAGGGAGAGCACTGTCCTTAGAAAAATCCAACTTGGCCGGGCGTGGTGGCCCACACTTGTAATTCCAGTACTTTGGGAGGTGGAGACCAGAGGATCCGGGTTCGCGGCCAGCCTCAGTGTGCTCTCTCTCTCTCGCTCTCTCTCTCTCCCTGTCTCTTCTCTCTCTCTACTTAGTGAGGCCCTCTGCAACTTTGTGAGACCCGGTTTCAAAATAAAGGATAAAAAAATAGGGCCGGGGGTATAGCTCGGAGATAGAACGCCCCTGGGTTCAATCCCCGGTACCGCAAAAGAAAAAAAAAATCCAACTTGTATCTCAGAAGGGGAATGTCAAGAAACACTATTTACAGGGTTTTGGAATCTGGGCTCAAGTAGTTTCAGGGAGATCCTCTAGTCAGGGAACCAATAGGGAACTGGAAAAAAATGTGATCCAACAGTTTAAGGTTGGTGGGCACAGAGTTGAGGGCCTTCTGACTAGCCTTAATAAGTAAACAGTTGTTGGATAAGTGACTTTTGTTCCTAGATGAGCAACCTATGATCCTGAAATGCAGGCTATTTGCCTCGAAGAGCAGTCCTTGATTTAATAAATTTGGCTCCAGGATTTTTTTTTGAAGCAAAGAGTAAAGTTATATATTGCCTTGCAATTAGCATTATCTTTCTAGGAAACACTTTTCTGAAAAAATACTAGTCCCAGTGACAAAAATGTCAGCTGTCAGTACTGATCCTCAAGCTATAGAGACAGGCAGGTTCAGTCTTACTTCTCTACTCTTTGACCTCATGGTCAACTCCTTGAGGGCAGGCACTGTATGATGCTCAGTATGGTACACTGTTTAAACTACAATTGGTTTGTGTCAATTAATGCATTTAGCAAATATTAACACTTTAAGTGAATAGGGTTTAAAGTGAACAGAGGCTCCTGTAAACTATGAATTGAATTGAAAATTTTACTGAAAACCACTGCCAGTGTCCAAGTCCTCCCTCAGAAGTGCTGAATTGAGGGAAATGAAGTTTATGCACTACTAAGAGAGCTAAGGGCAAGGCTAAGGATAATAGCTGTGTTAGTCAGCTTTCCATCACTGCAACAAAATACCTGAGGTCATCAACTTATTAAGAAAAAAGGTTTATTTTGACTCTCTGTATCAGAGGTTTCAGTCCACAGTTGGTTGGCTTGGTTGCTTCTGGGCAACCAACTGTGGGAAGGTAGTACCACATGGTGGGAAGTTCATGGTGGAGCAAAGCTGCTTATCACATTGGCAGCCAGAAAGCAAAATGAGAGGAGGGGTGTTTCAGTCAGTATTCTCCCTGCTGTGATCAAAACATCGATACACAAAGGTTAGAAGAAGAAAGATTTAGTGGGGCTCACAGTTTCAGAGGTTTCAGTCCACAGGGTTGGCTCTGAAGTATAAATAAGGCAGCTGGGAGTGTGTGTGGAGGGGGAGGGACCACTGTTCTCACTCACATCATGGATGCCAGAAACAGACCAAGGGAGAAGAGGGGACCCTTGGACATACATAGTCTCCAAGACCAAACTCCCAATGAGCCTCCTCCTCCAGCCATGCCCTACCTGCTCATGTCACCATCCAATAAATCCATTCAAAGTACTAATCCATCAATGGATATATGCACTGATGAGATTAAAACCCTCATGATTCAATTATTTCACCTCTGGATATATTTTGCATTGTCAATACATGAACTTTTCCAGGGGACAGTCTATATCCAAATCCTAACAAGGGGCTAGGGTATCTCTTTCAAGGGCATACCTAATTTCCAATAACCTAACTTCCTCCCATGAAGTCACACCTCCTAAAAATCCACTACCTCCAAATAACATCACAGGCTGGACACCCATCCTTCCACACTTGGGCCTTTAGGGGCCATTTTTCCAAATGAAAACAACAGTCAATGTTTGTGTATAGGGTGGGTTGAAGGGAGTTGCTTCCGATCCCAGAGATCATAGGAAGCACAAGAAACAGACAAAGGCACGCTGGTCTAGGATGTGTGTAGCAGCTGAGTGTCATCTTTTCCGTGCAACACTGATACCTGGCAATGTCTCAGCTGTACGAAGGCAGCCACCACTCTGTAGAGATGAATGAACCTAGAAATCTAGGACAGCTTGGCTTCAATGGAAAGCTTCTTTTGCTTGTTCTGCTCTGAGTATTGTTCACACTTTAGCGACACTATGACATATTCTTGGGGCTTTGCCCCAGGAGGCCACATGGCTGCAGCACCACATCTAACAACTACCAAGGACTTTCAAGCTTCCCCAGGAGGAAAATTTCTTCAGTATGCTCTAAATCCTTGATGATTAAAACCTTTAAAACTCAGCTGGCTCCGTTTCCAACAAGAAAGCTTTCTGAGACACTAATAAGAAACTGGGATGTGTAGTTTGCAGAAGTAATTAATAATTTTAGGATTTGATTCACGCAGAGTAAGAAAAAAGTGTTTCAAAAGCCAACATCATTAAAGTAACTTCAGATCCTAGAACAGTTATTTTCCATAACAAATATGCGTAACAAAACATGAGCAAGGAGTGATATCCAAGAGTTGGATGTGTATGGAGGACATCTGCAATCTAAAATTGCATCTGCAATTTGAATTGAAAAGCATGCTAACCTGAATTAAAACTACATGGGTTACCAATCCTCTTGTTTCAAAGAGTATTTTGAATACTAGCTAAGTTCAACAACAACTTTTCTCTTCCTCACCAAACTCTAATGTTGCCTGGTTCGCCAGGTGCCAAAGGGACTTGATCTATCCCTAGGGTAATGAGAATGTGCCACAGATGGAGGTTAGACAGCTGGCCTGAATCCAGGATGGCTCAAAATAAACTCAACTCACAACCAATCCAGAAGTGAGTGTTTATCGAGGTGCGGTCTTCTTTGCTCATAACTACAGACCTTTTTCACTATCTAGTTGGTTTGCACAGAAATACAAACAAGTACACCAAAAGCACAAAAGTCACACTGCCACAAGGAAGTCATTTGGATTCATGCAACAGGCAAGTTGAAACCCCATAGCGATGCAATTAGAGAGCTGTCTGAGGCAAAGAGATTTGTCTAAGCTTTAACTTCAATTACCTGAGTGCGCAGAAATAATACTATGCCAAATACCTTAGCCAAAGTTAACAAGGCATTTTAATCTACTAATTCAAACTAAATGTTAAGAAGACAGAGTTTGATTCAAAGATCCGATGTTTTGATTTTTGTACAGGGAGGCAGGAGCTCTGTTGTAATTTCTTCAATAATGTTAAATGTAACTCAATCGAACTGAAAGTACTAAAAGTTTCTGGTCCATGTAAATAAATAACAACCACATGATTAGATTTTAGAGCTTAAATGCTGTAACGCAATACAATTTGAATTTTGTAATAGTAGAAATAATCATATTCAATCCCTTATTCATGTAAAACATTTATAAAACGGACACAACATAAAGTATTAGGAAATTTCTCAGTAAAATCATTCAGCCGCAGTTTCCCTTGAAGAGAATGTTTCAAACTATATCCAAGCTTTCTCAGACATGTAGAATTTCTCTGATTTTTAGATTTGTAGTTTTCAGGAATTTGTAGTTTTCAAAATTTGTAGTTTTCAGGATTTGTAGTTTTGTACTGTTCTAATAATCAAAATGTTTCCTCTAATAATACTTACACAGTATCTACACATTATGTATTTTGCAAATTTTCTATTATATCATGAAAGTTTCACAACTTTAGCTAAGCTAAATAACCATGTGGGGAGAAATATTTATTTTTAATTCCCTAATTTTTTCACAGTATTTCAGAAAGGTAAGCAATTCTGCCTGATTGCATTTGTATCAAATTTTCTAGAATAATTGATATTTTCCAGGATATATTCATTTTTCTGGCTTTCCTAGTATGAAGAATGTATTCTTACATTCTTTCTCTCTCTCTCTCTCTCTCTCTCTCTCTCTCTCTGTGTTCCTCCACTAGATGCAATTAAATAACTTTGCAGTAATTATAGTAGGAAAGCTTTGAGGTAGAAAGGTGAAAGTGGTATCATTGAAAGTCATCAGGTTTAGTCTATGACATAAATGGAAATATGATTCATTCTCCTTAAAAGCAGGAGACACTCTAACCTAGAACAAATTTTCCGTTTATTTCATCAAAGCTACAGTTTCTATCACTTAGAAGGACCGCGATAGAAAGGAGAAAACTTTACAAGCTCTTGGAAAATAACATGTAAACAATTACTAATTCCCAATTTACCTAACTGCACCTCCAGATAAAATATTTTATCTCACCTGTGACACTAGGTAGCGCCTTGAGTTTTGTGAACTTGAAAGGCTCCTATTAACATAAATAATGTTTTTCAAAGTGATGTATGAACACTTTTTCCTTTTAAACTCTTCAGGAGACAGCCTGTTTTAAGCATAGGTTTTCCGCTTCAGGATTCACATGATTTCTTGGTATCCTTCATATTGCTAGTGCCTGCACAATCGACATGTTAGCTAATGGATTGATAGCAACAAAGGAACTTCTGTGTTACTAAGCCAAGCTACATTTAATTTTTTCCCTCAAAACTTCCAACTTTATTTACAGCATTTCATTAATTTATGATGCAGTAACAGTGGCAATGCATAGCATGTCCCTGGGCTGCCCACCTTTCATCTCTTCATTAGCATACCCCTTGTGTTCTGGTCTCCTGAGGTCCTCAAAAGAGATGAGTAATAATCTTACATACCACATTCCTCTTAATTAAAAATTTAGCTAATTAGCACATTCCCTAAACTAAAGAGTTATGAACCTGCTCTTCATCCAAAGCATAGTCTATCATAAAATGCAGGGTTTTATCATGAACAAAATATAAAATTCACACTCACATCCGCAGGCAGCATTTGGTGCTAACTTGAGAGCCAAATCCTGTCTAATGGAAACATGAGATATTTGACAAACAACACTGCTTTGTCAGCCCCATTCTTATTTTTTCTATGTTACAAACGTTATAATATATCAATCCTACTCCTTTCCATTTGAAAAGGAAACATCCACTCCCAGCTAAGTGCAAAAATTTCCCAGACCAATCTTTCAGTGTGTGTTTTATTATAAGTGAGTGCAAACCTCTACATTTGATTAAAATAAAAGTCGAGCCCACTGATATAAAATATTGCAGAAGACAAGAAGGGTTCATAAAAGCTAGGGAGAATTGTTCCATTATAAAAGTGATTTTATAAGCGAGATGACTCCCCTCCTCTGCTTTAAATATGTCTTTTATGTACATATACGTACATGACTATGACTTTTAACATTTATCGTAGGAAACATCTATGCTTCCCAGTTCTGATTTTTTGATTCCTGATATTTTCATATTTCCTTTCACCTTTGTTCTGGCATTTAGCTCTCTGGAGCCATTATTCAAAGCCATACTTAATAGCTTCAATACGAAAGCAACATCTTTCAGTAAAGCACATGACTGCTTAATGATGCGAGATCATCTTAATTCCCTCTCCTTTTGTTTTATTTTCCTTTAGGGGGCAACAATTCTAAAGGCTTAACTCTGTCTCAGCTGGTGAAAGTTGAATTGCCCTGCTGAGTACTGTGGCATTCTTTCTCTCCTCAATGGTCAGGGAATAAAATTCCTGTGCTCCGTTGAAAGTGAGTCATTTAAAGAGCGTTAGTCATTTGTGTCCACAATTTTCTTACTGGGAGAATTGAGTTAAACACAAGGGAGCAGAGAGGTTCTGATTTCCAAAACCTCCTTAAAAGACATAAAATCACACCAAATGCTATGTCATTTTACAGATTTCTCTCTTTAACACCATTTTCCCAAAGGCTGACCTGCTAGTTAAATCAGGAAAAGGAAGTGTGGCCCATCTCTTTGAATATAAGAAGAAGCCCAGAGAATACCATAGGCCTAAATTCTGGGTTTATTACCAAAGGGTGAGTAATGAGCATGCTACGGACTTGCGTAGCCCTCCAGTCACCTTTAAATAAATGTCCAGCTGATCTGGTTCCAAACCACACGTGTCCTACTGTCAGCTCCCTTCCCTCTCAACAAGGCTCTGCTTTCCAGTAACTCCCCAGTTCCCCAGTAGTGCTTGATTCCATCCTTCTAACCCCTCCATGGCTGCAGAACCAGTAATTGACATGCTCCAGGACAGACTGAAAGCTCAGTTTCCCTTTTCCCCCACTGAAGTCAGTTGGTTGCAAATGCTGAATCCTCCGAGAATAATAGAGTAGAGAAGGAGAAGGAGAAGCTTCTGGTGCCTAAAGCACCAGCTCTACACTTATTATGGGCATCTGACCAAGCCGTAGACTCCCTCCTGCCTGCCCCTTGAGGAATCCTCTTGGCTGCTTTCCAGGTTGTCTATAGGGCTGATGTTTGGGACCTCATAGGCAAATACTGCTTGTGCCAGGTCAATTAGGGCAAAAAGGAACTTGTCCTTCATTGCCCTCTTTCTGCCCCAACTGTGGGATACACTCAATGATGGAGACTAGGTCTAACTTTACAAAATATTTTATGGAAGAGCTTCAGAGTAAGACCTTTTCAGATCCCAAAGGCCAGGAGCAGCCTCATGGGTTCCTTTACAGCATTAAGTGCACCCCCAACACAGGCTTCTACGGCAGCACTGTGGAGTATGCCCAGGCAAAAGGCCAATTATGGGCATGTGCAGAGCACAGTTTACATGTCTCATAGGGGAGAAGGAAATATTGTTAAAACGTCCCCCACTCTCTTTCTGTCCCTGCTAAATAAGAAACTAATGAAGTGCTATAGTTCGGTGTTGGTCATATAAGTGTTTTCATCACTAAACAGCTCCTATTTTCTCAGTCTGAAATAACTGCATGAAGGTTAATTGTGATACTTGAGGAAGGTCTTTGTTCCCCTTTGCTACTCGGGCTGCATGTGGAGGGACTTTCACTTGAATAATTTTCCAGACCTTGCTCCACTACCACAGTTCACTCAGTGATGGCCCCAAATTGGTGAGCTACGTGAAAAGAAGAGAGACTGTGTGAGCCAGCACATCTTGGATATTTTAGAGGCCAATCTGAAAAAAATTGGGGAGGCATGGATTAAAATGAATGAATGGGGCTCTTTGTTCAAAGGAAAGGGAAGATGGGTCAGTAAAGCTACATACATACATATATACATACACACACACACACAAACACACACACACACACACACACACACACACACACACACACACATATATATTTTACTTTACTGGGTCTTTCTTTCAACCTGTCAGTGTCTTTGATCTACTATGTGATATTTTCCTCCTTTGGGTTATAGCATATTCAAGGATGAACACAAACCTTTATGGGCTCCTGGAGCCTGGCCTTACCCTGTGACCCAGGACTCCACACACCAGGAGAATCTTACTATGATTTCTCTCTCCAGGGCTGAAGGACAGATACACCCTAGGAGAAAGTTGGGGAGGAGTCCATGCCGTTCCAACTCATGCACAGGGGTGACCACCATGCAGCTGCAGCCTCTGATTAATTAAATGTGCAAGAGGCTGTTGGCTTGAGACTGTGGCCTACTATGTATTCCCATGTAGTAAACTGTAACCTAGCTTCAAAAAAAACAAAACTACTCTCCTTAGGAGTATATTTTTGGAGCAAATAGCCAAGTTTCAGCCAATCACCTCAGGAGTATATTTTTGGAGCAAATAGCCAAGTTTCAGCCAATCACAAATAGCCAAGTGTTAGCAGATCATAGCCAGACAGCTGATTAGAATATGCCCAATAAGACAAACGGCCTCATCATGCCATGCCCAAAGGAGACCAACCCCTAGTTAGAGCCAATCAGATGACTTCTTTGCTTCAGTGTTCAGCCTATAAAGGCTCTCTGAAAGCCGGGCGTGGTGGCGCACGCTTGTAATCCCAGTACTTTGGGAGGCAGAGACCGGAGGATCCGGGTTCGCGGCCAGCATCAGCTCTCTCTCTCTCTCTCTCTCTCTCTCCCTCTCTCTCTCTCTCTCTCTCTCTCTCTCTGTCTCTCTCTCTCTCTCTCCTTAGTGAGGCCCTCCGCAACTTCATGAGACCCAGTTTCAAAATAAAGTATGAAAAATAAGGCTGGGGGCGTAGTGCGGAGGTAGAATGCCCCTGCGTTCCATCCCCGGTACCACAAAAAAAAAAAAAAAGGCTCTCTGAGCACACCACTGGGTGGAGCTCCCCAAGTCTCTTCTGTTCCAAGTGCAACACAATTCGTGAATCATCCTTTGCTCAAATACACATTCACATCTATTGACTGAAGTTTTTTTCTTCTGACATACCCACTTCCATCCTGGCCTGTTTCTAGGCTTGGATCAAAAGCAGGCCAGAGGACAGCCACCACCCCACATCAGCCATAGACTTCCAGCTCTAGACAAGGATGGCAGCTGTCATTCCTCCCCCCAAGCTGTAGCAAGGTGCCTTGTCTGAGCAGTGACTGTGTCCTGACCCCCACAGGCTGGGCGGGCATAGAGAGGCAGCAACACCTGGACAATGGCAGGAAAGGTGAGAGGCACATTGCCCGAGGATCCAGGGACCTGGGAGTTAAAAATATCTCCTGGAAGAAGCGGGAGGATAGCCAGAAATGGTGCATGGGTGAGCCCAACAGATTAAAATATAGAGTTATTAAGAAACTATAGAACCAGCCAAGATGCCCATCAACAGATGAATGGATTACAAAACTATGGGATATGTACACAATGGAATTTTACTCAGCCATAAAGAAGAACAAAAGTATGTCATTTGCAGAGAAATGGATGGAATTGGAGAACATTATGCTAAGTGAGATGAGTCAGTGACAAAAAGTAGAAAGTTGGATGTTTTCCCTAATGTGCGGAAGCTAGGGAGAAAATGGGACATAGGGGGAATCCAGACAAAGAAGGAGGAACCTTAGATGAGTGAAGGTTGGTGGGAATGGGGAGGGAACAGGGGGGCTCAATGAGTGCTATGCATGCATGCCTCTACCACCCTGAACTTCATCAAGATGTATAATTACAAGCACAAATAAAATAAAGAAAGAATTTCAAGACAATGCCCACAAATCATTAATCTCCAAGCTGGGGCCCTTCCATGGATGTGAGCTATACCCTCACACTGGCGCATGCCCAGTAACGAGCTGCGTCAGTGTTCTCTGTACATAGTCAAACAACCAGGCTAACTCTCCCTCTGGTCTGTACCTGTGTCGGGAGGTTGGGGGGCAGTTAGAGTGGGGCTATGCAGATTTCCTTTGGCTCGTTAGGAAATGTTAGGCAGGATGATGTTTTCAAGCCTGTGCTTCACACACTTGGCAGCTGTGTAAGGAATAAAAGTGACATTTTGACTTGACCTTCATCTGTCTGAACTCTCTCATGCCTTCAATCCCATTCTGGCTTACATTCTCTATCTCTGTGAAATATGAGCCTCTGTTCTCCTGGTGATAGCCAGGCATCCACAGGGAATAGTTGTCCTCCATGGCATAAATTATGCTGGGGAAGTTCCTAAGTATAGAGAGACGTCCTCCACCATCACTGTGTGTGGCTGGGATGGTCAGTTAGTCTATTCTCATGTTCTGTTAGATTTGACACAAGCTTTCCTCTCTGGCTTAGCTTTTCTCATTAAATATGTCATTGTTTTGTTCTTGCGGTTGATCCTTTAGCTTATTTCATAGTTCATTCAAAGATGGCCAAGGAAAAGCGGAGCTCTTTCCTGAGTACCCTTAGTTAACTCAAAACTCACACGAGACTTCTGTCACTCCATCCTCTATGTGACCTTACTGTGACATTTGACACTGTCACATGTTGGGAGCTAAGGATGGATCCTTAGCCTGCATCTGAATTTCTAAATCCTCCTGTCTCTCTCCTTTTACTTTTCTGAATGTTCCTTCTCATCCTCAGTCAGAATCAATCCTTTGTGTGCTTCAAAAAGACCATATTTTGTTGGGTGTGGTAGTACATGCCTATAATCCCAGTACTTGGGAGCTGAGACAGGAGGATGATAGGTTCAAGGCCAGCCTCAGCAACTTAGCGAGACCCTGTTTCAAAATAAAACTAAAATGGATTGGGGGTATAGCTTGCAGGTAGAATACCCCTGCATTCAATCTTGAGTAAAACACACACACACACACACACACACACACACACACACACACACTGTGTTTCCTCTATTTAATAACCTTTTTCCCTCATGTTTCCAATTACCTCCTATATACCAACAACTTCCAAAATTTCCCCAGCTTTGATGTCTCTTATAAATTCTAGAACCAGGTATACCAGTCGTTACAAGGTATCTGTGTCTGGATAGGCCACAGTGTTCTAGAAATCTAATGCCTAAACAGAACTGATCCTATTTCCCTCTCTAAATTCCCTCCTCTCTTAATATTTCCTAACATGGTAGAATCAATTCATCCACAAAGGATTATAAGCCAGAAATCCTAACATTATTTGTAATTCCTATCCCTGTTTTTTTTATTTTATTTTGGTGGTACTGGGAGTGAACCCAGGGCCATTCTACCTCCGAGCTACTCCCCCAGCCCTATTTTTTATTGTTTATTTCGAAACAGGGTCTCACTAAGTTACGGAGGACCTCACTAAGTAGCTGAGGCTGGCCACGAACCCAGATCCTCTGATCTCAGACTCCCAAGTACTGGGATTACAAGTATGCACCATCACGCCTGGCTTCTTACTCCTTTCTTTTCCTAGTACATTTACCAAATAACTCCTGTGAGTTGTGTATTCCATATATTTTTGTGCATTTTTTCATTTTCTAGTATGCCTCTCTCTCCATTTCCTTTTTTATATCGTTTTTATTATTTGAGTGTACACTATCCAACTCCTAATATTTAAATGAATATGTAAAGAAACAGAAGTTCTCATCAGAAGGTATTTGGTCAACCAACATACAAGAATCATTTGTTTTCAATGCTGTGATCTGCTTAAAACTAGTGTGTCAATACTTTATCTTTTTGAAGATTTAGTCTTTCCATGTTTTTAATAGTTTCAAATATCCAGAGATACCGTGCAAGTAAAATGCACACTGATTTCCAAGTAAGGTTGTGTATTATCCAAAAGAAAAAGGGATTCCATAGGGTAGATGAAGGTGCTTCTGTATAAAATTTCACACAGAGTCGGACAGGTCGTGCACTCCAGGATTACAGGTGCAGGGCTCTTGTGAAGATCATAGAGTTGTGCATTAGCTGTGAGAGCTTCTCTTCAGAAAAGGGTGCTTTACTTTTTTGTTCTAATTGAATAAGAGGTTCTGTTTGGATAAACACTGAGACTGCATACCATACCTAAGCCATTTCAAATGAGGGTTGTTCAGGCTTAAGCCAGATAGCAATTTTAGAAGATGTAGTTAATGAGGATGATAAAAATAATGCGAATACCAAGTAATTAAGATGAATCTTTTGGAAAAATAATGAAACTCTGATATATTCTTACAAATGAAACCCTCCTGAAGACCCTGATACTGCATCCAAATATAAATTTCACATATTGTTAAACTATGTAAAATACTGCATGATTTCATAGGAAAAAGTATGTCATATTATTGTTTTGTTAGTCATAAGAATTACTACATAACTAAAAGAAAACCTGAATATGGTTTAATGTATAATAAAATAAACTTATTTTCATAACTTAAGTTTCATCTCTTAAGAGAAAACCACCATAAAGTCATATATATATGACACAATTTATAGTTTAAGTGAAGTAACTTGAGATAGCAATTTGCTTGGACTGGTTATCAGTTGAAGAAGACTTGCCACGCTTGCTGACCTCCCCACAGTGACTTCATTAAAAGGAAACTTGACATGTCACTCCACTGCTTATACTCCTTCACTAGCTCATAAACGCTTTACAGATAAATTTAAGTCTCTTGGTATAATATACAACAAAGTTCTCCATGATCTGAACTTGCTAAATTTCCATATCTTATCTTTAGTCTCATCTCTTCCAACTTACTCCCAATTTATCTCTAAATACTACTGTATCTGCCATGAGCTGAATTTTTTTTCCAAACTTCATGTTAGAACCCTAACTTCAATGTGATTTTATTTGGAGGTGGGGCTTGGGGAGGTAATAAACGCATGAGGGTGAGTGAGCCCTCAAGAATAACATTAATATCCTTCTTTAAAAAAAAAGCTAGGGAATTATGTAGCTCTCTTTCTGCCAGGTGAAGACATAGCTAGAAAGTAGCCATCTGTAATCCAAGAAAAGGTCCCTCACCTAAACCTGACCTTGCTGGTAGCCTGATCTCACACTTTCAACCTGTAAAACTGTGAGAAATACTTTGAAGGAAGCTGCCTAGTTCTTGGTATTTTGTTACAGCAGCCCAGTCCTCCAACAAAGACAATGCATCATACTTCAATCCTCAGGAAGAGAAACCCACTGGTTTCCTGAACAAACCAGGCTGAATCAGAACAAGGGAGATTTATTCAGCCATAATGAAGAATGAAATTGTACAATTTGCAGGAAAAGAAATGGAACTATTGATCATCATGTTAAGTGAAATAAGCCAGACTCAGAAAATCAAGGGTCATATGTTTTCTATTTTTCTGTGTGTTAAGTATATTTTGCCATAATAATAATTTTTAAACATCCATCTTACAGTTTTCTTATGAAAGCCTATTTCCTGCTTCCTCATCCACTCTTTCCCTCTTTTGTGTGTGTGTGCTTTTATTGGTGCATTGTAGTCTCATATCACAATGAAATTCAAGTTGACAGTAACATACATGTACACAGCACTTGGTGCCCCCCCTCCCTCCCAATACAGAGTACTGAGATTGACGTTGGTATATTCTCAACTTAAAAAGACTTTACACCAAAAAAAAAACACCCACAAATAACCCTATCAAGATATGGGCAACTGAATTGAATAGACACTTCATGAAAGAAGAGATACAAATGGCCAGTAGATACATGAAAAAATGTTCAACATCATTAGAAATCAGGGATATGTTTTCTTTTATATGTATGTGGAAGCTAGAGTGAAATAAAAGAGGTCTCATGAACATAGAAGGGAAACCAGCAGGGTAAAGGAAGGAGACCACAGGGGAAGGAGGAGGGAAGAGCAAGGAGAGGTACTGAGGAATGAAACTGATCCTCATGTTATATCCTTGTACAAATATGCCACAATGAAACCCACTATTCTTTATAATTATTATGCACCAGTAAAAATAATAAGAAAGAAAAAGAAAAAAGAACTATCAATTGGCCATGGAATTGCTTTTACTTGGAATTCTTCTTCTTATCCAAAGTCCACATTCATCCTCCTTGAAAAACCATGCTGGTCTGGTCTGTCTCTCTGAGAAGTTATCTTTGACACTCTGCAGACAAGACCTCATTCTCTGCAACCACCCACAGCTGTTCTTTCAGTCTTCAGAACAATACCTGCACTCCGCTCATGCGTCTTTGTGCTGCGTTCACTACCTTGTATTGTAAATATCTGTTTAGATGTTTTCTTACCTACAAATCTGTGATCATTTTGACTAAAAGACTGTGTGTTCATACAATGGGATGTCTGTGACAATTTTAATGAAAGCACAAAAGATGAAAATAGTGGTGAAAAGTTTAATGTTTAATGTTTTCTCTAAATTTATCAGAGTCAACACAGGTCAGAAAAGAGGCCCAGCTGTGTACATTTATTGCTGTGCATCCAGAACCCAGATGCAAGATTATAGAAAGAGAAAACTGAGAGACTTCAGGGAAACAGGGATCTCTGCAAACAGGGAGCTTGGGAAGCACTGCTCTTGAAATAAGATTAAAGCTGTATTTCCAGACTGCCTGTGGACCACATCCTGAACAGACCACAAGACATCGTTGTTATCTTTTTAATCTTAAAATATAATTGTCGATGTATTTCTGGGTCTAACATATTGTGAAACAAAATAAAATCTTATAAATCTGGTGTTTTCAATTTCAGGCTATAAAACCATCACAATATAAAATATTTATAGTTTTAGCACTTTCATAGATAACTTTATGAAGGTACTGTTTTCTCCTTTCAGTTTAATTCAAGGATACTTTTGCCTATTTGTGAAGCTTTCTATATCTGAAAAAAAACTAGTTTCTTGTTTTTTTATTTCTTCAGCAAAGGCACATCTGAGAATTTAAAAATGTATAACCAATTATTCTCAAAAAGAGAAGTAAAACAATGAACCTGAAAGTAGACGTTTCCATCAGCATAAGGCAGGTACTTGGGA
This sequence comes from Glis glis, assembly GCA_004027185.1. NCBI lineage: Eukaryota > Metazoa > Chordata > Mammalia > Rodentia > Gliridae > Glis > Glis glis. The sequence continues at coordinate 100,564 of PVJS01000969.1, forward strand.
AATAACTCTATTCTATGTAGGCAAAAAAAAGTCTTAGGAAAAGCTCAAGAATATCTTATGTTCAAGCCCAAGAAATCTTTTGACAGCATGAGGGAAAAGAACAAAATTCTATAATTTCATGGCAGCTACTGGTTGAGACTTCTAAGATTGGAATTGAAAATCCAACATAGGTGATTCCAACAACTCAAGGAGACAGGTAATCCATATTGTAAGTTGATGATATGTGAGGGATTGCAATCCTGACCTTACCTCAGTAGAAATTTCTAAGTCCTGTGGAAGACACATGTCCAAAAAATTAAAAAAAAATAGTCCACTGCTTGTCATGAAAATAGGCATCAGATAATCCAGAAGAACAATGACTAAGGTCCAGAAATCAAAGAAGAATCCAAGTTACTTGAATGGCTCCCTTACTGAATATATGGTGATTAGATAGAACAAAACTGAGTCAGAGTTAGCAAAACTGCAAGAGTAATTAGCTGCATACTTGCATAGTGTGGAGAATGAGGAAAACTGATTAAATATCTTTCAAGATAGGTTACAATTGGCTCCAGAGCTTGATGCCTAGTGATATCCAGGATAAAACTATTCAGTACAAAAGTCCTGACCTGTGAGGAAGAAGTAAAAAGAGAGCAGAAGGAAGAAATCACAATTTATAATTAGGTTGGAGATGGCCCCTGATATTTTCTTTAGAGATGGAGATTAGGGAAACTTAAATCAATGATACCAAAATATTGAAGGACATCTGAATTATCAGTATGTAAAGGAAATTCCAAATAGTCTGTGCAGATTGAATTTTTGGCTTAATATATCCAGGCAAAGGGTGAAAAATTGAGGTACAGAACATCATGGATCTAGTTGGTTCTCAAGAATAAGGGCAGCCAATGACTTCAACACTTCCAAGACTCAACTCTTCTCTCCACCTTTCATCTGTGGTCTCATTGGATGGGCAGCTCCTGTTGCCTGAATGTGGTTGGGCTTCTACTTCATAGGGTCAAACAGAGCTAGGGTACCTGCTCATCTGCACATCTTCATCCACTGCTCCTGCCATCAGCAGGGAATTACTCTGTCATATCCTGCTTTGAAAGTCCTTTTCTAGCCTTGAATTGTCCAAACTCTCTCCAGTTGATGATTCTTGGACTAATCTGTAGAAGCAGGAAGGGGATGGCTTAAGCTAGTTGACTCTTCCTGGACAAGTGGCTACTAAAGAGTTGAGGCCAAACAAAGTCAGTTATTACTGAAACAATAGATTGTGTTTGTGCACTAATTTAAAAAACAAATGCCCCATGCCTATAATTGCAGTACATGGGAAGCTGAGACAGGATGATCCCAGCTTCAGGGACAGCCTCAAGAAGTAGTGAAACTCTCATCAACCTAAAGAGACTCTGTTTCAAAATAAAAATAAAATAGGGCTAGGGGTGTAGCTTGGAGGTAGAATGCCCCTGGGTTCAATCTCCAGTACCACATACAAAAAATGATAAAAAGCAAGTGTTATTCTTCTAAAAAGAATTAGAGAATGATTAAGTATAGAAAAAATGTTGATCTGGGCAAGTTTAAAAAAGTAAGAACAACTACAGGAGTTATTTCAAAATTCTACAATAAATCCCTGGATATCTTTTTTTATGTAAATGCATCTATTTTTTAAAAAGTTTGCAGGTGTTTCTGATAATAAACTTAGTTGGGGATTCAATGATTTACAGGTCAAATAGATGTTGTTTTCCATTATCTATTGCATTGTCTCCATGATTCTTTAGCATCGTTTTGCTTCATTTGGTATGAACAGCCAAGAATGTATTAAGTTAGCATCGATAGTTCAATTCCAAAATTACAAGTGTAAATATGATTACACTTCACGAAAAAGTATGATATCTGTGAAAAAAGTGCTGTGTACTTGATATTGATATGTGCAGAAGAAACACCATTATGCTTTATTCTTGTTTGGCTCTATCTATCTTCCTTCTTGTCAGGAATCTAAGTTGAATGAACATTCAATAAACATCATGAGGAAAAAATAGCCAAACAAAAGCAATAAGAAAATATTTCTGGTTAATATTTTTGTTTTGTTTTAGCATGACACCATATAAAAGTCAGGCATAGAATGGGATAAAGCACCAATTAGTGGATAGAATTCATCGAATTATTATTCAAATTTAAATCAGAATTGCTGGGATTAAATGTCTTGGTCATTTTACTGTTTAATAAAAAATATATTGAATTTCTAGATAGCTTCATGCCGAGCAATATAATAATTTGCTTTTAGTAAAAATATCAAATTTTTGATTGAACTAATTTTACATATTTTGTCAGTAATATTTTTTCTATTTCTTTCATGCAGAGTTTAATCATTAAATTTATTCCTACCTTTTTCCTTGTGAATATTTTCAATGTTTGAAATGGGAAAACATTAGGGAATTAAACATGGAGAGAAAAGTAAATGTTCATCAGCATTAATAAATAAGCAAGTTAAGTAAATAGCCAGTTTTGCAAAATGCTAAATGGTGCACAATTTCTGTATCGGGACAACAAATACAAAAGCAAAGTTGGAGATGCAACTTACCTGACTCACAGCTTAGCAAGATGACAGGTGTTTGTGGCACTGTTTCAATTCATGCAGCATCTGAAAATAGCAGATTTTGTACTACAGAGCACTGTGTCCAGATACATTCACCATAGAACTTGCTGGACAGGGAAAGTTGCTATAGAATGTCTACTTGATTGAAGCTGCGTGATAGGTATGAAGTGATGCTCACTGCACAATGAAACAGCAAGAAACAACACTAATCAGAACCACAAGGTTGAGTAAGAGAGAGGGAAATGACACAAAGAAGAAATGTACAACTTTTCTTCAGTGGAGTGGACACTGTATAAAGTAGGCGTGAGAAAATTTTCCAGTTAGTGATTTCTCAGTCATGAAGAAGAAATCCAGAGGGTGACAAATTGCATGCCCTGAAGATATGAAGAAACTTGCTACTAATCATAGAAATAAAGATAAACCCAAGATTGCCTACATTATGTCAAAGATTTAGAGATGGGTTCATGTTAACCTACCACAGTAAAACGAAATATTCATTGATGCTAGGTGGCCACCGCTAGTGGGAGATGGAAAGATTAGCAAACTTGCTGGCCACCATTGACATCCAAGAGTTTAGGTGAAAGGCAATAACTCTGCCTAATGCAAATTTCCTTGCTAGAGCAGCAACCACAGCCAGCTTGGTTTTTAGCAGCATGCCAACACATTTCAGGGGCTCAGTAAAGAATGAATTCAATTAATACGTAAGCAAATCGATAAATGAATGAACATCAATGAATGAATGAACACCTAGATAAATAAGGAAGTAGCACAGCTATGAAACTTTAGGTGGCAAAATTGAAGTTATAAGAGCAAAGTAATACTTGAGCCTTTGCTTCAGAATAATATGACTATAAGAATAGTGAACAGCTGGCTGAACAGATGCTTTTGAAGAATCGGATTTGGATTTCTAGTACAAGCATAAACTGGGGATTGGAATGATGGGCTCTTGGCAAGGCATGAGGTAAACCTCAGGAGAATGTGGTTGAGTGTGTTTGTCCAAAAATTAACTGTCCTGCTCATCAGGCTTTGTACTAATTCCAGCGGGGAGGCCTGCTCTGACATATGAATGAAAACAGTCATGGTAGATTGTCAACATTCTCAGATCTCCTACCTCTGGTTCAACTATAATAAAGTAATACAAAATACTATAATTTGTAGAGACTGTATTTCGAGGTACAAATTTGAAGTGATGGTCCTCTGAGTTCCTGAGTAGCTGGGAGTCACATCGTATTCCCTTTAGCTATAAGCTGAGGATGCACAGACTGGGCAAGAAGAGCCAAAAATAATAGAAGTATCCTTTCATAACCTATGACCTCTTAAAAAAATGATCATTGTCTTTCTTCAAATACTGATTCCATGCCTAATATATAATTATTATTGTTGTAAGAATTATGGATGATACAAGACAAAAAGATATGATCTCTTCCAGAATTGAAACTAGGTTTTAAGGATGTGGTATATGTAGACTATATATACATAAAAATGTGTATAAAACACTGTCTCGATTGCCCTAACACTGTCTTCATTTAGAGAATTCCTGCGCTGGTGGATGTTCTCCAAAGACTCCCAGCATAGCTCTTGGGCAATTTCAGAAAGTTCGTGAGACACACTCTTGGTAACTCCTAAACAGATGCTAAAGACCAGCAATATATTTCAGTATGTAATTTAGGATTCCCAACCACAAATTTAAATAAATATCTCATACTTTAAGTTCAAGAGGGCATTGCTATTGCTTAGGAATGAAGATAGTGACAAAAGAATCTTTTTTTTTTTTTTGCAGTACTGGGGATTGCACCAAGGGGTAGTCTATCTCCGAGCTCCACCCCCGGCCCTATTTTTTATACTTTATTTTGAAACCGGGTCTTACGAAGTTGCGGAGGGCCTCACTAAGTAGAAGGAGAGAGAGAGAGAGAGAAAGAGAGAGAGAGTTGAGTGAGGCTGGCCGCAAACCCGGATCCTCTGGTCTCCGCCTCCCAAAGTACTGGGATTACAAGCATGTGCCACCACGCCTGACTCCCTATTTTTATTCTTTATTTTGAAACAGGGTCTCACTAAGTTGAGGAGGGCCTCGCTAAGTAGCTGAGATTGGCAGCAAACCTGGGTCCTCCAGTCTCAGCCTCCAGAGTACTGGGATAACAAGCATGTGCCACCACGCCTGGCTGACAAAAGAATCTTAAACCCAATGAAGAGTGAGTTATATGAAAGAAGCAGGGGTAGGAAGTCATACGCTATTTCCTTTGCTCCATCCCAACCTCATCCCTAACAGGAAGACAATAACTTTCACAACTGGTTTAAAAATGAATAACTGATTTTCTCTGCATATATGCAAGTGAAAATTTTTAACTAAGCAGGGTGTGGTGGCGCACGCTTGTAATCCCAGTACTTTGGGAGGTGGAGACCGGAGGATCCGGGTTTGCGGCCAGCCTCAGCTCTCGCTCTCTCTCTCTCCCCCTGTCTCTCTCCCTCTCTCTCTCCTTAGTGAGGCCCTCTGCAACTTCGTGAGACCCTATTTCAAAATAAAGCATAAAAAATAGGGCCGGGGGCATAGTGCGGAGGTAGAACGCCCCTGGGTTCAATCCCCGGTACCGCAAAAAAAAAAAAAAATTAACTAAATGTTATCCTTCTCATTCGTTCAGCATTGCGTGAACATAGGGAAATGTATAAAACTAGGGAGTTAGAAACTAAAATTATGATAAGGAGGTAGGAGACAAAAATAATGAATTAATGAAGCTGAGAATCGGAAAAGAAAAAACAAAAGTGAAGAAGAATGTTTGGTAAAGGAAGAGAAACAGTCAAGAAATTAAAGCGGTAAAGTAAAATGATGGCTTCTACTCCTGAGTCAAGAGGGACCTATCTTTTAATGCGTTTATGAGATGCAGCCACACATTCAATAAGATAAAATATTAACTTATATTGACAACTTTGAGCCATTGTGTGGAAAGATACCGTGTCTGTCAAATTGAATGATTCAAGGCAAGACCAAAGCTGAGCTGAGGAAAGGAAAAGAAGAAAAAAGTTGGAAAGAAGATCCCCAAGTAAATGTAGGAAGTGGCATTTATACTGCCTGGGAAATGAGGGTAGATGAAGATTAATGGTCTGCAGATATTCTGCCAGTGCTTTTCAGGAGATGGATTTGCTTTATTTATTTGGGCTGCCACAAAGAAGGAAGATTCAGGCACATACAGACAGATTCCACATGGCAGGAGAAAGCAGCTGCTTCCAAAAAAAAAACTCTTGTGCTCACATTAGAGAAGCATATCAACAACATACATATGCTGGGTGGAAATTGCAAGGTAATTATGCTTCTTGATGCTAATTTGTACCTTTTATGTGGCATTGATTGTGGTTTTTGCTTCCCTTGATTCTTTGGGACAAACCTCTTCTCACAATTAAAAACAATCTCAGATATTTATGTGTTAGAGATTCATGATATGTGGTGCTGTGTCTATAAAAGCCGTCAAAGGGGATCATTAGCAGATTCTGAAATGATTACTCTGCTGAAGTGAGCAATCAGTTTAAAAATGGGTAATATGAAACTATTATCCTAAATCTATAAAATGATTATCACCCAGAGCCTGCAGAATACAGATGGTCGGAAAAGCAGACGAGGTCCACAATCGTGTTGTAAGAAGCACGATATGCAAACAAGCTGATTCCAGGAACATCCTAGTCTTAACAATAGTTTTAGGAATAAAAGTAATAAAGTTGAGCATATCCATATGTCGACACATCAACCACCAAATAGTCATCTGCTTATTAATAACTTTAAACTGTATTTTTAAATATGACCCTGAAAATAAATGTTCAAGTATAACAAAAAGTCATGTGCATATTGCTTTAAAAGATGCACACTCCTATTAAATGTATCTCATGCGATCCTTAAACAATCTGTCAAATAGGAATTATTATTTATAATGTCTTTGGGGAAAGCAATGGAAACTGAAAGTATTCAAAATTTTTACTGAAGGTGTTCTAGCCAAGACCTGGACAGGCTAGAATTTAACTCCAGTTTCCCTCACTCCATTCATTAAGTTGAGCAAATCTAAGTAACTACTATGGGTGAGGTACAGCCTTATGCCCGGGTGATAACATGGTAATGGAAATGACAAGATCTGTTCCCTCACAAAATCTTCATCTCATTGAGTAATTAAACACTAATTTAGGAATAATTTTGATAAGTACCCTAAAAAACAAGATTAATAAACCAGTGTTACAGGAATGGAATCACCTTCATTTGTGAAGGTTAAGAAAGGCTTCCTTGAGAAATTACAGTGGAACTTTTATGACAAGTTATTTAGCTGAAAGATGCTACCTGTTGGGACAGAGAAGACAGCCTGTGGGAAGACCCTGAAGTTGGCACAATGTGGCACATGCGAAGAATGAAAGAAAGCTCACAGCAGAGGTGCAGAGGGAAGGAAGTGGATCGGGATGGCTGACTTGGGTGAGGTGGGTGTGCCCGGATAGTGTTGGTCTCTTAACCTAGGAGCAGGGCACAGGTGTTGAAAGGCTCTATTCAAGAAAGAGTAGAGTAGTGAGATTAGATTTGCAGAGAGAGCAAAAAGTAAAATAGTGGAATAATAATAGAGAAGCTCAGTCAAAAAATGGGCAAAAGATATAAAATGACACCCCACCCAAAAGATGCGCAGAGGGCAAATAGGCATTTGAAAAGATGTTGGACATCATCTGTCACTAAGAAATAGCAAAATAGAACAACATTATACACAACAATACATCTATCAGGATGGATGATTAACATGAATTTTTTGAAGTCTTCTTAAATATGAACATGAAAACTGAATATGCTTATATACATATTCAGTTGACAGCTATGATTCCAAAGATTTAATTTGTTTATTTTTTAATACGTTTTTATTGGTGCATTGTAGTCTCACATCACAATAAGTATCAGTTTGGTGTTAACATACATGCACACAGCTCTTAGTGTCCCTCCCCCCACTTCCCCCCCACATGTAGCACTGAGAATGATGTTTGTATAATCTTGTATGTACACATTGTTTATGACAGTAATTCCATAGATTCACTTCTTTCTTGCCCTTCCCCTTCCCTCGTACCCCTTCTCTTGCACCACTGAGAGTTCTCTATTGTCATTGGAGTCCCTTTTGTGTCCCCACTACTCCCTAGGTTGTGCATATTAATGAAAACATGTGTCTCTTCTTATTTGTGATTGGCTAATCTCACTTAACATAATGTTTCCAGATCTTTCCATTTTCTTGCAAATGTTGTTATTTTGTTCTTTTTTATTGCTGAGTAGAATTCCACTGTGTGTATGTCCCATAATTTTGTAATCCATTCATCTGTTGATGGATACCTAGGTTGGTTCCATAATTTGGCCACTGTGAATTCTGCTGCTATGAACATGGGTATGCATATATTACTGTTGTTTTCTAGTTTCAATCCCTTTGGTATGATACCCAGCAGTGGTATAGCTGGATCATATGGTGGATCCATTCCCAATTTTCTGAGGAATCTCCACACTGATCTCCATAGTGGTTGAACTAGTTTGCAATCCCACCAACAACATCATTTTTCACAGAGCTAAAAAATCAGTCATTAATTTCATATGGAGAAACAAAAAACCCAGAATAGCCAAAGCAAGTCTCAGCAATAAGAACCATGCAGGAGGCATCACAATTCCTAACTTCAAATTATACTACAGAGCTATAGTAATAAAATCAGCATGATATTGACACAAAAACAGACACATAGACCAGTGGAACAGAATAGAAGATAAAGAAATAAGTCCACAAACTTATAGCCAATTGATTTTTGACAAAGGTGTCAAATACATAAGTTGGAGAAAGGACAGTCTTTTCAACAAATGGTGCTGGGAAAACTGGTTATCTACCTGTAGAAAATGGAGCTGAATCCTTACCTCTCACCCTGCACAAGAGTCAACTCGAGATGGATCAAAGACTTGGAAGTTAGACCAAGAGACTGTGAAATTATTAGAAGAAGCCATAGGTCCAACACTCCATCATATAGGCAC
>PVJS01000970.1:0-11740 GCA_004027185.1 Glis glis
GATCTATTGAACCCAGGGGTGTTCTACCTCCGCGCTACACCCCCGGCCCTATTTTTTATACTTTATTTTGAAACCGGGTCTCACGAAGTTGCGGAGGGTCTCACTAAGTAGAGAGAGAGGGAGAGAGAGAGAGAGAGAAAGAGAGAGAGAGAGAGAGAGAGAGAGCTGAGGCTGGCCGCGAACCCAGATCCTCCGGTCCCCGCCTCCCAAATTACTGGGATTACAAGCGTGCGCCACCACGCCTGGCTCAAATAATTTTAATATAATCTATGGTTCATAGGATGAATAATATTCGAAAATATTTTGAATTTGAGTGATACTGAAAATGTATCAAAATCTGTAGAGTACAACTATATAAGTAATTACAGGGTAATTTATAGCTTCAAGTACACACACACACACACACACACACACACACGGAAAAAACCCTATAGCGAACTAATTTTCCACTTTTAAGAAGCTAGAAAATAATGAACAAATTTAACCTAAATTAAGTAGGAGGAAATAAATAATAAATAAAATCAATGAATAGAGATCTAAAAGGCAGCAGAGAAAGTAAATGAAATGATAAACATCAAGGTAGACTTGTCAAAGAGAAAAAGCACAAATTATGAATTCCAAGGATGAAAAGGGAAACATCACTATACATATTAAGAGACATAAAGTAAAAAATAAATACAAGGTAATGCCAATAAATTTACTACTTAGAAGAAATGGATAAAGTCCTTAGAAGATAAAAATAACCAAAATTTGCCAAAAATATCTGAACCCCAAATATATATAAATGAAAATAAATTTATTACTAGACAGGAAACTCCAGGCCCAGATAGCTTCACTGGTGAATTTAAGCAAACATTTCAGGGAGGGGAAGATATGTCAATCTAACACAAATGTTTTCAAAAATACAGAATAAGTAAATATCTCCCAACTATTTTTATGAGGCTAGCCTAAGCCCAACACCAAAACTAGAAGATATTATAAGAAAAGAAGACTACAGACTAATTTTTCTCATAAACATAAGTATAAATATCTTTAACAAGATATACATAGACCTAATCAATCAACATATTTACAGGTAATGTTTATCCCAAGAATATCAGACAAAACCATAAATATAATCCACAATATTTACCATAATGAAAAAACTATATGATGACCTCAAAAAATGCTAGAAAAGTATTTCACAAAATCTGACATATGACATCCATTCATGGTTAAAAACAAAACAAACAAAAAGAATAACACACTAACACACACACACACACACACACACACACACACAAACACACTCTCAGTAAGCTGAGAATAGAAGAAAACTTTCTGAATCTTAACGGAGGACATCTATGAAAAATGAACAAATATCATATCTAATAGTGGAAGACAAATATTTAGTATTTGAAAATATTTACTGTTTTCATAACTCCTCTGTTTAAATTTTTCAGTGTTTCCCTGTTACATTTTAGATAAAAACAAAATAACTCAGACTAGGATACAAAACTCCCCTTATTAATTAATAACATTTAAACCTTGATAGATATTTTCAAATACTGCCTCTCCACTCCTTTATAATCATTTTGCACATTCAAGTTACCTTCTCCTGTTTCTGATGTTGTTGTTTCTATATAAATTTTCTCATAAACCAATCCACTATTTCCTTCCAGGATGGGTAATGTGCTCAGCGGTAGAGTGCTTACTTCATATGCACAAGGCTCTGGGTTCAATCCCCAGCAATATGGAATAGAAATCTTTTTTTAGTTTCTCTAAAAATGTCTTCTGTGACTTATTTTATCCCATGAGTGCTGATTCCTTTCTTTTCACTCTCAGACTCATGAAAACTAGTGGTAGCACATGGCTTAAGTAAGAATTTGTGTTCCCACCTGGTTCCTTTGTGGGAGTCAGTATGGTGAGATGGCAAGATCATTAATTTGGAACTAGGATAACTAGTTTTAAGTCTTCTAGGAAAACTAGTTTTGTGAGATACTGGCTGTTTGTATGTGAGGAAAGTCAATTTATTTCTTTCAGCCATATTTTTCTTTGCATCAAATAAAATATCTAATATATCATAAGCTATTTTTGTAAGATCCAAAGCAATTAAGTATAGATAAAAACATGCTATAGGACTATATGAAAATTAAAATAAATCTTGCCTAATTGGTAAAATTATCAAATACTTCAAAAACAAGAGCCATGTTTTTTATGTCCTTGTAATTTTCAACCTTATATCCTACTCAGTTTCAGCCATAAATATGAACAATAATGTTCATCAAGGATCCCTTAAAATCATGAGGTTCTATAATTAAAGTAGAAATGAAACTTAGAAAATGTCAAGAATCTTGGAAAAGAAATCTGGATAGGCTCTGGCTAACTTGTCAAGGACAGCAATATATAAATATGTCTCTTGATCACATGGAGACATTACAGTACAATGTAAAAATAGGGCATAATTCTTCACATTATCTACCAAGTTAAGGAACTGAAAAAGTAAACAGAAGACCAAATTAAACAATGAAAATACTGAATTACAGAATATTTTGAAGGTAATATGATTTTTATTATTACCCAAGTATGTATGTTTTTCTACCAACCATTAAGAAAATGGATAAAAGGGCTTTGAAACAATTTAGTTGTGGTAAGAAATGGAATTGGGCATGCGGCTTGTAGTTTGAGAAGGTATTCCTTTTAAGAGCATGATGATAGTGGAGGAAATACAAAACGGGCAAAAAAAGGATAGAAAAAAAAGAGGAAGAAAAAAAAAGGAAAAATAACTATCTTATGTATATATGTCTAGTTGTACCAATTAGAAGTTAAGAACCTTGAAAAAATCTTTACTTATTTTTCAGTTTAGGGTTTATCAACTGATTTAGTCTATTTGGCAGTAGGGTTTTGTCTTTCTTAATAAAGGTAAATTGGAAAGTCACAAATATGCTCCCTTCTACCCCAAATTAAAGTCACTCAGGTACAGGAAAAGAGTCATGTACACAACTAGTCTATCCGGACTTACAAACCTAGTCATAGGATGGGAAATGAGAACCACAGAATCCCAGTCCATCCATACTTGCACACATAGAGCAGCATTTTTATATTTTACACCATAAATATTTAATAATTACTCAATAATTGAACAATGCCCTACACCCAGCAAAGGAAATGCCCAGCAAGTATTTGTAAAATTTTTAGTATCTTCTAAATGTGGACAAGTGTATATATATATTATTTAAAATAATGAAATCACCAAGAATATGCTTATTATTCCAAAGGGAACTGATATGATGACTTTTAATGGTATTTAACATAGTATTAAAAACCACAGGTACAATTCCATGCTATTTTTCATTCTAAGATACCTTTGATACAAATTATTCAAATATTATTTGATATTGCTCTTATGTTATACATTAATTTCTGTTCAAATATTTGCTAAGTTATTATGTATTATAAACTTAGTTCACAAACTATTCAGATAAACATTTCTAAAAGAGATAGGGAAACATCCTGTAGGCATTTCATTACCTAATAACTCTATTTACCACCCATTGTGAAATCTATAAACTGATACATTTGCTACTTACCCCATTCAGGCCATTAAAGAAGATGATTAAAGTATTTCTACATGTAACTAATTTTCTCTTATTTCACTGCCTTCTCCAAAATAAATCCTCAGAATTGCTTCCAAAGAGAACGAATATTTTTCACCATTTCTGAACTTTAATAAACAGTTAAGTGGTCAGAATGTGAGCTGAAAAGAAATGGACAAAGGTAGCCGGGCGTGGTGGTGCACACTTATCATCCCAGTACTTGGGAGGCTGAGACAGGAGGATCACAGGTTCGCGGCCAGACTCAGCAACTTAATGAGGCCCTCCACTACTTAGTGAGACCCTGCTTCAAACTAAAAAAAAGAAAAAAGGGCTGGGGGTGTAGCTTGGAGGTAGAATGCCCCGGGTTCAATCCCCAGCAACACACACACACACACACACACACACACACACAAACACACACACAAGAAATGGACAAAGGTGGAATTAACAGAAATAACAACAATATCTATAATTATCTGTTCAATGAATAAGAGTGACCTGACTATATCAAGTTAAAAATGACCTTGAGCTAATTTTTAAAAGGTTATCTGGTACATCAGAATGTTGGCAGTAATGAGGTCTAATTGTGATAATATTCTGTACCAGAAATTTATATGTGAAGTAAAGGAAAAATTTCTCCCCCTAAATATAAATATATACAGTGGTATATTTATATTCATTGAGACTAGGTAATTAAGAGGGAGACTCCGTACTCACATACTGATACATATTTAAATAAATGGAAGCATTTCATATTACTAATCAAATGTAGTAAGTATTATGAATGTATTTGCTTATTTTGTGTACATTTTTCATAATTTATATTGCTTATTAAAGAAGTGAATACCAAAACAAATTACAAACCACAGGAAAATGTGCTAGTTCAACAGAATCAATTAGTACATTTTTAGGACAAATTTATACAATGTGTTATTTTGGATGTGCTTCAAGAAAAATAAAATGAATCACACTTCAAAACAGAAATCCTTTTCAATAGTAAATGAGATAATTTATAATTGTTAAGCTCATGAATCAGCTAAGACCCATTCTAGTATCTTTATAAAAAGTTCTTCATTATGTCAAGATTTTCATTGCTTTGCTCATAGAAAAGCATGCCTTGTGCATCTAGTTGGCACCAAATATTTCAAACCTTAGTTTCAAGAAGTTAAATGCTATATTAAGATCACAACAATAGACCTACAAAAGATATGAGAGCTCTTAGCAGATTTTTTAAAATGAAGTATTAGAATAGTTATGTTAGAAGCTGCTATGTGACTGACCGAATGTGAGGCAGGAGAGAAAAGGATCCGCATGATAGTAGGTATTAATGAAAGGACAAATGGGAAGAAGGACATCCACAGCAGCAGCTGAGTGCTAATTAGAAAAATCACCCTCTGAGAAAAGGAACAGAACTCGCTATTTTTGAACCAGTAAAACTGTAGGGAAATGATGGTATTGAGGAAAAGGTAAGTCAAAAAGTCAAGAGAGCAGCAAGGATATGCTAGAAAAGAAAAAGCATAAGGGAAAAACAGCTGCCCACAAGCGGAGGATTATGAAAACAGAAATCATAAACCTAAAAACATATTCGTCAGTCTTGGTAAAAAGGAAATAAATTAGATGCCACAGGCTATTTAATAAATCTTGCCAAGAAAGAACCTGCCAAGTATTGTGAATGTTCCACATAAATTGTAGGTAAAGGATGTTTACACTTTGGCCACAGGATCATTGCACACTAACAACAACAAAGGTTAAGTGGCAAGATAGATTGGGGAAAAAAAGTTACTTAAACTCTCTTTCTCATGGTACTTACTGAGAAAGAACAAGAAGTTTCCCTGAATCCTTAACACTGATTTACAAAGTTCTTCCTAGGCTACTCAAAGTTAACTACAAAATTACTGTTTTTCTTATAGGAATGGCAGCCCTCTTACATCAAAGAATGTGATGAATATGAAAGACAGAAAAACAGTATGTTGGGTTGGGTGCATAGCTCAGTAGTAGAGTGATTGCCTACCATGTACAAGGCCCTGGGTTTGGTCACTAGCACCAAAAAAGGGGGGGGGGAGAGAGAAAATAAAAATTAAAATGAAGTATTATTGTTACTTTAAATGGCAGAATTCTTTTGGTAGAAAATGGAGTTGGTTTACATATACTATAAATTCATTCACTGGTCTTATATAAAATGACCTTATGACTTACACACTATATAGTTTCTTCTGTGTTTTCAGGAAATCTAAGATCTTTGGATATAGTTTTTTTATAGACTTTAAATAAATGATGCTTTTAGCAGGTTCAAATCCAATAAGCATCATAAAGCCTGTTTCTTCAGTAGGACTACAGTTAAACATGAAACTTAAGCTTTAGGGGAATTATTCATTAAAACTATGTGATTCTTACAGATAATATGAAGATATTTGGAAACTCCAGGTACTATTGTTATAGCTGGACTTCAAGTAGAATCATGTGAAGGCTGAAATAGAGTGGTAATGTCCTGATTTGTTCTCTTCCACTCTTGATCATATGATAAAGGGGGATATAAAAAGGTAGTGAATTAGCTCAATAAATTATTCTTAAATGCCTACCATCTATCTCCCCCAAAATAGACAAGCATCAAAGAGCAGAAGTTACTTGGAAGAGGTGAAGCAGGTTTCTAAAGGCAAGAGAAGGAATGTGTTATGGTTTAAATACAGAATGTTCCTTGGAAACACTCATGTATTGACAAGGCAAAAATGTTCAGAGGTGAAATAATTGAATCAGAGCTCTAATCCCATGAGTGAATAATCCATTGATGGATTAATAAATCAAAGGACTTACTGGGTGGTAACTGTAGGCAGGTAGGGTGTGGCTGGTGGAGGTGGGCCACTGGTGGGTATGGCTTTGAGGACTATATCTGTCCCTGGCTGCTTCCTGCCTCTCTCTCTTCCTCTCCCTCTACCTCTCCTCTCCTCCTCTCTACTTCTCCTCCCTCTCCTCTCTACCTCTTTGCTTCCCAGCTGCCATGAGATGAGCAGTTGTTCTTTGTCACACCCTGCTAACATCATGTTTCTGTCTTGCAGCTGGCCAACCATGGACTGAACCTCTGAAACCAAATAAACCTTGAGCTAAATAAACCTTTCCTCCTCTAAGTTGTTCTTGTCAGGCATTTTTGGTCACAGCATTATAAAAGCTGACTAAAACAGAATATTTCTGGGAGCAGGGATGTAACTCATGAAAGCATAAGTTTATAATTATTTCTCAATGATAAAATACTATAGATATTACATAAAATTTATGAATCTATTTTTATGAGTAAAAATGTACACAGTAACAATTATTTATTACAAAGTGAATAATATTTTATCATGATTATAACACTGTGTTAAACATTATTTCCCCTGGGGCCCAGCAGAGTTGACCAATACTAACAATCTGATACACTATGTAATGATTTCTGGGGTAAAGAATTTATTAAAAATTCTCTGGTGACCAGAGAGAGAAACGGAACAAAGTATAGCAACCTTACTGCAGTATTAAGAGAGATCTTTGGAATGGGAAGCTCCATTAGTCTTCCTAGTAATAAATGAAATCACAAAAACATAAAGTAATAATAAATGTAAGTAGCACATCAGAAGGTCTAATTCTGCACAAAACTTTTTTTTAATCTAGACAGACCATTAGAATATGCACTTTAAATGTATTTCTTGGTGAGAATGCATAGACACAAATTTTATACTTACTCCAAGTATCTACTGAAATGTTCCCCATTTTCAGGAGAATATTGATGTGTGGTTTTTGGGGGCAGAGTACTTGGGAATTAAGAAAATGAATTATTAAACCTATGTGTTGGCAGCCAAAGCACTGTAACCTACATAACAGAACTTCTTGGGCATATATTATTTAAACTAATAGTGATATGTAGCATTAGTTCACTTGATCCTCACAAAAATCAGCAATCTTAATTCTACTAGCATAAATTGCTCCATTGTTGACCTTCTGCCTGTAAGTGAAAATGTGATTTATTGCATAATACATTAAATTACTAAAATTTTCATACTGTAAGAAATACTGAATTATTCATATTCTGAAATCAGTTTGGAGAAGTCTGAACTCGTGTATAGTTGAATTATGTAAATTTAGAAAAGATCTTGAAAGAAAATTTACAATGGTATGAGCATGACAAGATTGAAATTAAGCTTCACTTTTTTTGTCTGTTTACTGTTTTTAATTATTTTATTAGTTCATTGTAATTATATATCATAGAGAGGTTCTATGTAAAAAAAAAATCATGCCTGCTCACAGCTCTTTATTTCCCTCCACATCCTACCTTTACTCCCTCTTCCTTCCCAACACAAATTAGTGAGATTGATAGTAATACCTATACATATTGTCGTAGTATTATTTGAACTGTTTACCTCTTCAATGGTGCCTCTTCGCCTTCCTAACTCCCTTCCCCACTCCCTCCAATTACTCCACAGATCTCTCTCTGCATTATTAAAGTCACTTATGTTTCCCATTTTCTCTTTATCCTCCACATATGAAAGAAAACATATGTCCCTTAACTTTCTGAGACTGACTGATCTCATTTAGCATAATATTCTCTAGTTTCATCCATTTTCCTGCAAATGACATAATTTTGTTCTTCATGTCTGAGTATAGTTCCATTGTGTGTATATATCATATTCTCTTTATCCATTCATCTGTTGGCAAATATCTGGGTTGGCTCCATAATTTGGCTACTGTGAATTGTGCTGCTATAAACATAGGTATGCATGTATCACTATAGTATTCTGACTTGTTTTTAATAAAGTGTGTTGCTTTTAGCGCTTACACATAAAATTTTAAAGGAATAAATAAGTTAAAGAAAGAAAAAAGTTAAGTACTAAGTAGGAAAGATAATTATTTCAATCCCAAGAGGATTGAGAGAAATATACTAAGTTTTAGAATCTGGTGAAAAAGAACCACAGTAAAGTAAAAACATGGAGAAAGATGGTTAAAATAATTTCAAGATAAGACATAACATAATATGGAATCGTTACTAATGCTATGGTTTGTACCTGACAGGTACCCCAAAGGCCGTATGTTGAAGGCTTGGTGCTCAGCCTGTGGTGCTCTTGGGAGGTGGAACCTTTAGGAGGTGAGGACTAATAGAAGGAGTTAGGTCATTGGGACATGCCCTTGAAGAAGATACTGGTACTCTGGGCCCTTCCTCTCATAACGTAGACAAGTTTCCTCTGCCGCATGCTTCTGCCATGATATACTTCCATGGCACAGGCCCAAAAGCAACAGGGCCAAGCAACTATGGTCTGAAACCTCTGATATTGTGAGCCAAAATAAATCTTTCTTCTTTTTAAGTTGATCATCTCAAGTAATTTGCCATACCTAATGGAAATCTAACACACCCACTTATTAGAATTGTTAAAATATTGTTATGAGAGTTAATTAAAAGATGTATTTACTCATCCCTTGACTGAAATATGTTTTAGAAGTTCTCATAAACAAAATTGATTTTTTAGAATTACTGACCTATCCAGTATCATTCCTCTCAAAATTCCAAATTCTATGAAATACATATTAAAAAAATCATAGTGACAGACTTAGAAATCAGTATCTCTCTTGAAACTCTGGCAAATCACCAGTAAGATAGAAATCTCATTTCCTTAACTGATTTTCTTTAATTTATCCACAGTTTTTTACTTAGTAAATAAAAAGTATTATTTATCTAACTCCCAAAGTGCACCTGCACATTGCTGGGACAATGTTAAATGACAGTCATAGGGAAAGCTTGGAATTTCCCATCTACCTGCCCAAATGCTTGTAACCTCACAACAGAGAATGGCTCTTTTTGAGCTAATATTCTGCCCATTCCTAAACACTATGGCTTATAATGTTAAATGGATGAGGAGTTAATGTCCGTATTCTGTCAACCACTTATATCTTAGAATAACTAGCTTCCCTTCAAAAACAATGCTAGTTCTCATATAGATGAGAGAAAGATAATTTGGAGCATGTAAGTAAGCTCCATGAAGGCAGGGATAATATCTGTTTCTTTTTTACCACCAATCATAATTCCTGATGCCTACTAAATCCTTAATAAAGATTTGGTGAAGCAAAGAAGGCAGGCACAAACTGAAACATAACAAATAGAAAAACATAGGTATATGGCACAACAAGGGAGGAGAAGAAAATGATAGTGGTAAGACCTAGGAAAATTCTCTCATACTATTCCTGATTGCTATGACAAAATATTATAAATTGGGTAGGTTAAAAACAACAGAAATTTATTTCTCACAGTTCTGGAGACTGGAAAGTCCAAGATCAAGGCAGATGCAGTGCCTGATAAGGACCAGTTTTCTGGTTCATAAGCCACTATTTTTCTTTTTCTTTTTCTTTCTTTTTTTTTTTTTGGTGCTGGGGATGGAACCAAAGGTCATTCTACCTCTGAGCTACACCTCTAGCCCTGTTTTTTTTTTTTTTTTTGAAACGGGGTCTCACAAAGTTGCGGAGGACTTCACTCTATTGCTAAGGCTGGTGGTGAACCTGTGATCCTCCTGTCTCAGTCTCCCAAGTACTGGGATTACAAGCCTGCATCACCATGCCCGGTTCATAACTCCTTCCTCTGTCCTCACATAGTGGAAGCAATGAAGGGTCTCGCTTGGGCCTCTTTGCCTCTTATATAAGAGTAATAGTTCTACTCATGAGGGTTCTACCTCCTAAGCTTAATCACTTCCCAAATGCCTGGCTTCCTAACACCATCACTTTGAGGATGAGGATTTCAACATGTGAATTTTATCCCTAAACACATATAAACATTCAGACCTTAGCAATTCCTAAGTAAAGCAGTTTTATTTTTCTTTACTTCAAGATTTTACTTAATAGCTCCATCATAAGCTGTTTTCCAAGAGTAAAAGAAATTAAAATTCTAAATAATAAGATATAAAAAAGATGGGTACTTGTAAGTACTGACAACAAAGTAGATCATTACTTAGGTGAAGAATGCTTTTGCACTAGAAGGAGTAAACAATGTTTTGAAGCTTAGGACAAATGATTGAAGATAAGGGTCACAAATTATTGATTACTATTTTTTAGGATGAATTACTGGCCAATCAGGTTTATAGACAAATTTATTTGTTGTTGTAGAGGTAGTGGTGGTTGTTGTTTTAAGACCAGTTAAGGCATTTCAACAGCCAAAAAATTTTAAGTAATTCCTAGAGCAAGTTATCCAATAAGTTCATGTAGAATACATATAGGGTTCAATTCAATATTAATCAAATTTATAAAATACTTATAAAACCAAAGAGTAAGTAAAGATTATTCACTATGTATTTTTTCATGATAGTTCTTAGGAATCATATCGATACTTATTCTTTTATGTAATTAGTGGTTCAAAAGTTTTTAATTCACAACTCTTTCATTTAAAACTCTTCTATAAGGCATGTGATTTTCTTAAATAAAATGTATCCCGGGAATTAGAACAATACTTTCCCCTGGGATTGGGGGATGGAGAGGGCAGACTGACTAGAAAGAGGCAAAGGAAACTTCCCTGGTAATAAAAATGTCACATCTTGATCAAAATTAGGCTACCTAATACATATTATATTACTACAAATTAAAGGTAAAGGCAAAAGAAATATGTATACAAACTATTTCTGCTTTTCTCTATTACATATAAAACATATTTACAGAATGCAACTGCAAACTGAGATTGTTTTATTCTACAATGTCCAGAGAAGTAACTCACTCCTCACTCTGGGGTGTGTGTGTGTGTGTGTGTGTGTGTGTGTGTGTGTGCGCGCGCGCGCACATGCACAGGAAGTGGGGTGCTTCTCCTCAGAAAAGTTAAATAGTAACTTATTAGGTTTTAAATAATAATGTCTTGTGGCCACAATAGTAAGATTAAACATCTGTGATGTAATGACCAAGAATGTAATTAAAAAGAAAGATTCTTTAAATTTTTATTTAACATAAAATGAAACCTTTTTTAATGAAGTAAAAGAATTACCAAATTATTTTAATCTGCTTAAAGGAAAAACTGAATAGAAGCAAAATCATTTGATTTATTTACTACTGTATCAATGAAATGGGACTTAGATGCTATCATTGTTGAGTTTTCCAAACATCAGAGTTGTCTGTTTAGTTTACCATGGCTTTCTTTTTTTTTTTTTTTTTTTTTTGCAGTACCGGGGATTGAA